>PVJH01033433.1:0-21567 GCA_004026705.1 Nesogale talazaci
CAATACACCATTAAGCTTGTTAATATTTTTCCAGTCCCGTAGGAACAGGAGAGCAGGCCTTTGGGGTCATCAGTCAACCAGAACAGCCTCACCTCTGGGGGGAGAGGTAGGTTCCTGGGCCATCAGTCTACCTCAAAGCAGCTCCCCACAATTAATATGCTGATAAAATCACTGTGTCTGGTGCTTGCTTGGGGCGGAGGAGCTACAGGGAGGAGCGCTGGGGGCACTGTCAGGTTAGCAGGGGCCACTCACCTCCAGGTCGGGGGTTCACACCCACCAGCCACTCTGCTGGGGGAAGATGGGGCTGCCTGCTCCCCTAGAGAGTCACACATTCTGAAACTGCAGAAAGGAGGATTCTTCTGGGAAGGATTATAGAAACGTGTTTTTACCCACAATGGGAACTTGTTAAAAAAAGGATCGCTTCACATGTTGGTATCTTCATTTTTAACAAAGATTTCTGTGCAGTTCTCTGCCTGGCAGAGTCCCCGTGAGTCAGAGCCATTGATGGCGATGGGTAAGGAAAAAGATACATCGGAAGAAGTCAAGGAACCTGGGGAGGACAATGGCTTAATCCTTAGAGCAGTGATTCTCAACCTGTGGGTCACGACTCCTTTGGAGGCTCCAAAAACACTTTCACAGGGGTTGCCTAAGATCATTGGAAATATGTTTTCCAATTGTGTTAGACAGGGTTCTCTAGAGAAACAAAACCAGAAAACTAATAACTTTTAATATATTTATATAGCTAGAAAGATATCTGTTAGGAATTTTGTGAGTGAAATGAAGAGTAGGAGAGATGAAGCAGGCTTTATTAGGAGCAAGCAGATGAGTTCAACAGCTTGTGGGGAAGCAGGCTGATGAAGCCTCCTCCAGTCAAGGCAGAGGGGAATTTTTATACCCCATCGGCCCAGAAAAGGTCAGGCTATTCTTTGCAAAACAGGGAGGGGCAGGGCATAGTGAAGGTTGAGTCATTCCCCTTGTGGCCTTGGGCAATTATAAAAGGCCACCGATGAGAGCCAGTAACAACTATAGGACTTGTGTCCCTGACCCCTCTGCTTTTACATCCAATAACACGGGAAGGCATTGAAGGATCTACCTACAACCACGACAGCTGTTTGTGGGACAGTCCTATGGGTCCCTGCCTCATTAAAAATTGACCAAATTTAGGGCTGAGCCCCAGTGGCGTAGTGGTTGTGTGCGGGACTGCCGCCCACTGGGATGGAGGTTCAATTCCAGCAGCAGCTCCACAAGAGCAAAGACTGGCCTCCTCCCACCACCAGAGGGCAATGATGCCCCCCCAAAAAAAGAATTGACCAACTTTAAATAGAATGCAACTGAAAGAGGTGCGCCTATATGTCTCTCAAAAAACATCACAGCAACAGGATGCTTCAGAGGCATCCATCCATCAGGGAATGCCATAGTTAGAACTTGGCAACCTGACAGTCAGTTTAACCAATCCACTGTACATGAGCCACCTTTGAGATTTAACCCACGTGTTAGAGCAAAACCCCTTTCTACGAAGACTATTGCTTGACAACAAGGTTATGTGCCTTCTCCGCGATAGATGAGTATGACTGGGTTTGAGGCTGGTTTCCTGCACTGGTCCAACATGACTCAGTGGATTGCTAGTGCAGAAGGGGCTATCACGGGAACACCACGTATGACTGATGATGGACTATCTGCAGGCTTATGGCAAGTGATTACGGGACAGAGGCAACCTCATTTATGAAAAATTTCTGCAGCAATAAACTCTATTATACAATGGTGTCCAAATATAGATGGGCACAAGGACATATGTGTCAGCTCTAAGTGATCCTACTAATATGAATGAAACTAGTTATGCCTGCAAACCCCAGGGAGAGGTATGTATTTGTTTGCCCGCACCATTTGTATTTATGATTGGAAACGTGTAGCATTAATAACAAGGATAATCATCAGTTTGGTATTGTATGTGACAATTGTACTTTGATAAATTGTATTTCTAACAAGTCTGTAGGAAGTAAGGTAATCATTTTATAACAACCTTATGTCATGTGGCTAGTCACTATTCATGGGGATTGGTATGCAGATAAAGGTCTACAAGTCATCAGGGGTTTTCAAGAGAAATTTAGTCCAAGAATGAGGAATTCATAAACACTTTTGGGATGCATATAGCAGGAATTAATGCCACCACAGGTAGGCTAGCCACTAGTACTATTGCAGCTATTGCCTTGTCTACTTCTGTCCAAACAGTGCGTTTTTGTTTTGTTTTGTTGTAGGCATCACTACCTCTGGTGGTCGTGGGCGCTACCCAGTGCAGCTCCTGAGAGCTGGCGCTGGATTTGAACAGCCAAACGCGCAGGCCACAGTCCCTCACTCAACCACTTACACCACCGGGGCTCAGCCCTCAAACAGCGCATTTTGTCAATGAATTATCTAAAAATGTAACGCATGCTTTGCATACACAAAACAGATTTAAAAATGGAAAGCAAGATTTAAGCTTTATATGATGTTTTGATGATTATGGGAGAAGAGGTACAACAAGGCTTAAAAACTCGTAATACTTTTGTTTGTCACACAGAATTTTCCTGGATTTTTGTTACCAACACAATATATAATGTCAGTGAAATTTCTTGAAATGAAGTGCAAGCACATATTCAGGGTATTTGACACCGTGCACGTGATTCTTTAGATTTATATTCCTTACATCAACAAATTTTCAACTCACAACATATTGAAAGTATTAATACTGACGTGAGCTCCATGCTTGATAATCTTGGGAATAAGTGTAAAGCAATTGAGACCCACTGGTTTCTCTATTAAACATTGGATTGTTTCTTTTGTTACATTATTCATTGGCATTGTTCTTCTTTGCATGTTCCTTCTATGCTTAGTGTGAGGAGGCCTCCACTTAGTCAACAATCAAGCCCAAATACAGCTGAAGAGGCTTGAAGGCCCACGTGCCATTGATTTGTAATATTCCTCCCTGTAATTATGGCAGACAGGTAGCCAAGGATGGGTAAGTTCATTAACTATGTTTGCCAACCTAAGTCAACCTATTCACTTGGAGGAGTAGGTTTGATGACTGGTAAGACAATTTATAAGTTAATGACAACCTAAGATAGGCACAGTCTTTGCTCATATATAATAAAAAGGGGGGAGATGTTGGAGACGCTTCAGCTGCCCTATACCATGAACTGGATTTTCCTTTGATCTGGCTTGGAGATCCTGCCTACATGCAGAAGTGCCCATGGCCTCAAGTCAAGCGCTTCCTCTTAGGTGCAGAGACAAGAGCAGTTTGCACTTTCTCACAATGTGATCAGGATGTGAGGCATTGTGGTTAGACAATCAAGTATGCACAGTCTGGAACACTTCCTTGTATTCCTACCTTGGGATGTATGTAATGCCTTTCCTTATCTAACTTCCCGTTGTTGGAGAGGATATAGCTTGTGTAAAAATAAACTCGGGGCTCAGCAATGGCTGTTGCCCGCCCGATCCCATCTCTGTATTCTTGGTACTTCTTTCTCATCTGCACCCTCCAATCTCCGTGGCCTGTGGTGAACTGACGGCTGGCTCCGTCAGTGCACAGTGCAAAAAATCCCATTGGGGCACACAGCGCTGAAAGCCAACCCTTTGGAGGCCCTTCCCAAGCAAAGGGAACTGTGTTGCAAAAAGTGAGGGTGGAAAACCATACAGTCAATTTCCACCATTCGAAAGTGTGTCCGTGTCCAGCTGATCAAGAACAGCTAGAAAGTCACAGGCTTCATGACCAACGATGGGTGCTTGAATTTGTTTTTTTGAAATCATTTTATTGGGGGTTCATACAACTCTTTCAAGCTGTTTGCAGACAAAGTTCCAAAGAGCAGAAAACTTCCGCGCTCTGAGCCCTGGGGAGGAAGGTTGCCTATAAATGTTCCTGATTTCCCAGAATCATCCCCGGGTTTATTTACCAGGGTGGTGGCTTCACACGCCCTAATGGCACAGGTGGCAAGCCCATCTATGGAGAGAAGAAGACGCGAACTTCATCCTAAAGCACGCAGGTCCTGGCGTCCTGCCCATGGCAAATGTGGGGCCCCATACGAATGGTCCCCAGTGTTTCATCTGCTCTGCTGAGACTGTATGGTTGGTGGCAAGCAAATGGTCTTTGGTCAAGTGAAAGAAGTCATGAACACTGGAAGCCACGGAGCTTTGGGGTTCCAGGAATGGCAGGACCAGCCAGAAGATCACCATTGCTAACTGTGGACAAGTCTAATAAATATGATCCGTGTTTCCATGTTTTATCTGAAGCACCAGACCATGGCTGGTGCAGCTTGGGAAATCACCATTCTTCTCCCAATATGCTTGCCATACTGTATAATTTTGTGCTCTCCTCAAGTTCTTCGGATTTCCTACTATCTGTGTGCTCCCTAAGTCCAGATGGAAAGCAGAGTTAACTTTATGATTATAAAATAAAAGCTAAACAATAAAAATTTTTAAATGATACCTGGTCAGGTGACCTCTCTTTCGACTCAACCTGAATTTCTTCTAGGTTTAACATATTTCGCTCTTGTTCCACGACAGAAATTTCCTCTCTGGTTTATCTATTAATTGATTTTATTGCTGGTAATCTTTTCCTTCTTACTCATTATTTTTATTATTGTCTTTATATTATTTTTTCTTTCCCTGTATTTCATGTTTATTCCTGTTAGCTTCCCCTGCTTAGGAAGCAGAGGAGTGGATACACAGAAACAGTTACGGATGTGATGGTTATGATGGGAGGGGAAGGAAGCAAATAATGCGGCAATGACCAGGCAGCACTACAATTAATTATGATGATGCATATACAACTTTTTAAAAGGAAAGCAAAGAATTTTATTGAAGGAATAGAATAATGCAGACTGGAGAGACCCTTAGACTACAAAGAGAAACAGTCCTTCAAAGCAGAGAGAACCAAGAGTTCTTTATGGGCAGAGAAGGCACAGGGTCAAGTGCACGATTTGTTGACACTTACAAGTGTTGTGTTTTTATTATTGGTTGGATCTGATTACAACTCCTTAAAAGCGCCTTAACTATGAAAGTGTATGATATGTGAATTTTTGTTACCCATGAAGGTATTACAAAATTAAATAAGGAAAGAAAAAGAAAATCCAGCAAGCCTGCAAAGTCCTCCCGACAGAAATTGCTCCTCTCATAGTGACCCCAGTTCACAGTAGTAGTCCAGTGGATCAGACCCATCCCCTGTCCACCATGCTCCCCCCAACCCCCATATAGACACACACACCACCCCAACAAATCAGTGCTGCAAACTCTAGCCTGAATGTTCATGGATGCCATTTGGGTTGGGAAGAGCTATCTTTGTTTTATTTGAATGAGGTCATCATCATCGCAGCAAAAAATGGGGCCTAGATCTAATTGCTTTTGAAATAGAAAAAGAGATCAGGTCCTGAAGCAAACCCTTAGAGCGCTTCAAAGAAGGCTGAGAAGAATGCTAGAGAAACTAAAACCAACATCGCCCCCCAAAGGGGACCTGCACCTGAGGCTGGTGGCCTGGATTCTGGGACTGTGAGCCCAGTCAATGTACATGGAAACCACCGCTGATGGTTTCCAGCAACTCAGAGAAACTCACACCTCCTCCCTCTGGGAAGAAGTCATGTCTATTTGCATTAGGGTAAGTCCAGAAATGTGGAAGAAAGTCTCGCCGTAACAATTTCAAAATTTTCAAAGCCAAATCCATAGATCTCAAACCACCTTACCCTCCTCCTTCAAGTCCACCAACTTAGTTTGAGGTCGGTTCTCATTTTCTGTGAAGATGTCTCTCTCTCTCTCTCTCTCTCTCTCTCTCTCTCTCTCTCTCTCTCTCTCTCTCTCTCTCTGGCTCTCTATGTAGATCTGGTGCAGGGCAGGAAACAGACTTCCCCCACACCCACCCCCTATTTCCAGAACACACACACACACACACACACACACACACACACACACTTCATAGAGCTTTTTCCATTCATGAAAGGCTTTGGTTGTCACTCATTGATTTTGTTGTTAAAAGAAATAACTGCCTGCTGTTCACCCAGAGAGTGTGTTGAAATCGTGTGGTTTAGGGAAGGGGAAAGAAAAAGAGTTGGGAAGGGGGGAAGGTTACTAGGGGGGAACTATTATAAAGAAACTAAGTGACAATGCTTGAGTTGTGAGAGAGAAAAATTAGTTGATTAGAATTTTGTGTTATTAATGCTGCAGTTAAAATTTTCGATTTTCAAGAGGAGGTGATACCAAGAGCTCAAGTAGAAATGGTTTGGAAATGTTGACTGGGAACATATGCACAAGTGTGTTCAATACAATCGAATGGTGGATGGTTATAAGATTTGTAAGAGCCCCCAATAAAATGATCAATTGAAACAAAATCAACTTTCATATCTCCTAGGTCTTTAATCATCCCTTTGTGATGCACCGTATTTTTTTAATTTGTTTTTTGTGACATATTGATTTATTAACGTTGCTGTTTAATATTTCAGACAGTTTCTGTGCTGAGTGCCCAGTTCATATCAGGTCCCTTCACCTATTCTTTGGGATACTTGTTTTTGCTTTCCGCTATAAATCGCAGGGACTGCTCAAAGTTTCTTTGGAGAAATCTCAGGAAAATCTTGCTTTAAATTGTGTCCTCTCTTCAACTGACACTTCCCAGACGTCTCCAAAGTCTGCAGGCCTTAAGCTGGAGCGATTTGGAGAGTGGGGAGGACCAGCTCTCAACTAAATAAGTAAAACGGTAAGGTGGCCAGGCCACTGTTTCCGCCCGGTTTCGAACCGGGGACCTTTCGCGTGTTAGGCGAACGTGATAACCACTACACTACGGAAACAACCATAAATAGTAGTTGAGAATAGAGGAAGCTATGTTTTCAAGCCTGAGGTGAGTCCTCAGATTCAGAAAATTTTATTCTTTGTAGTTTGAAATAGCTATTTACTATCTAATGATCTAATAATCATTCGTCTAGCTTCATGCACGAGGGTGATTTTAGTGATGCACTTGACTGTCGTTAGTTTTTCCACTTGCTTCATTACTTACATAACAGTCCCCCAACGCCCCTCCACACACCCCTCAATCGAAACCAGTTAGTCGTCTTCTCACAATGAATAAATCCCTAAGGTGTTCCGAGAAGCGATGGTGCTTGAGCTTACTTACCAGTCGTGCTAAAAATGTCCAAAAGAGAATGATTTCTCTTACACACTTAGGTCCTAACATCCTGCTGTGGACTATTATTGATAGCTGAATAAGGTGACCCTTCCCAATTAGCACCACCTAGCTCCTTTTTTTTTCTGCGATCAGGTCAGCAACAAAATTTGCCTTTGTCACATGCATCTATCTTTGTTTATTTTAAATAAATGACTGAAAAGTCTACTATGTGTCCAATCCTATGTTGGGTACTGAAAGAAGAGAGAAGTTGTGGGAGGGAATTGAAAGACTAAAAGGTATAAAGTCGTATGGATGATAATTATTTATTTAAAATGTAAATTAAATTGCTAAGCATGACAACAGAAACAAATATCCGAGATAATAGGGGCGGTCTGACTGAAGCATCAAGGAGCCCTTGTTTGCAGCAGCGAGTGGAAAGAAATGAGATCCAGTCAGAATAAATGAACCATAATATCAAAGCCCAAGAAGATCATTCACAAAAGGAAAATCATGCTTTTATGATGCCATGAGAGGGTTATTTTAATCAGTGAATGATTAATCCTAATGTAGATACTATCTACAACACAGACATCTCCTAGGTTTTATTTGAAATTAAGATGTCATTTTCCATGAAGCACAGTGCACAGACCTTAACTGTACACATCTGTAATTCCTAGAGCTGCCAAGACAAATGACCATAAATTAGGTTGCTTAAAGCAAGACATTTACTTTCACACAATTCTGGAGTGCTAAAGTCTGAAACATAGGAGTTGAGATGGCTACAGCCCCTTTGGAGGCCCTGGGGGTGAGGGTTTTCCTTGTTTCATCTAGTTTGCAGTGGCCGCTCCAGTCTCCATCCTCATCTTCCCAAGACCAGCTCTTAGGTGTGTGTCTTCTCCTGTTCTGTCTCTCCTTGAGACACTTGCCACTGGATTTAGGATTCTCCTGGATTATAAAGGATCATATCATCTCAAGACTCTTAACCTAAGTACCTCTGCTCACTTGTTGAGAAAAGAATAACTTGGGTCAGGAAGAGATGTTACCTGTGGGAGAGACTTTAAGGAGGTCCATCTCCTTACCCATTCTTCTGCTGGTGCAAAAAAGAATTCCTTACTCAGTCCTCTCATGTTCTCAGAGACTCGCCAAATTCCATTTCACTTTTAATAATTTATTTATTTTCAAAATCACTTTATTGGGGGCTCATACAATTCTTATGATCCACACAGACATCTACTGCATGTCAAGCACATTTGTACATTTGTAGCCCTCATCATTCTTCAAGCATTGACTTTCTATTGAAGCTCTTGGTATCAGCTTCTAATTTTTTCCCCTCTCTCCCCACTCCCCAATTCCATTTCATTTTAAGGTGTCATTTAGAATCCAATCTTCGGAGAAGCAGGACTGGTTTCTTCACTGAGTGACATATGCATGTCGGGAGATAGCTGTCTTGAAAGTCTTAATATGTGTTTTTGAAAACAGGGAGTTGCACATGCTCATTGTATACTCAACTCCAAACAAACTCACTTCCACTGAGTCCTTCTGACCCTAGTGATCCCACACAACAAAGCAGAACTCACCTAGTGGGTTTTGCCCTGTTACTATTGATGGGAGGCTGCACCCCAAATGGCATCATCAATTTTACTTCCTAATGCTCAGCAGAGGAACCATCAACCCAGTTAAGGCATTCAAGACAGGGAGCAGGACGGACATACTAGCAACACCACCCTTGCTTGACAAGCAATGGATTGCGCATAACTAAGAATGAGGGGATACATATTAGAATGGGATACTTAAGGAAACAAGTCCTAAAATGATGAAGAAAAAGAACAACATGAAAACGTTAGTCCAGGGTTTGATCTATTTTGTTCCCCTAGCTTTTCATTTTAAGCTACAAAATGACTCAAGACTTCAAGTCTCCTTTAGTTCCAACTCTTTTTTTTTTAAGTTCCAGCTCTTATTAAGTATTCTTGCACATTTTCTTCCTAATTGTTTTTCCTACCCTCTTTCAAGATGTTGTCATGGGACTCCATCTCTCTAACTATTCAATGATGTCCAGAGTCCAGAATTGTGCAAGAAGTAAGAACCATTACTATACCACTCAATTGATACTGCATGCTTAATCTCATATTTTTTCTTAACTTCTTTTTCAAAAAAATCATTTTATTGGGGCTTATACAACTCTTATCACAATCCATCCATCCATCCATTGTATGCAAAGCACATTTGCACATTTGTTGCCATCATCATTCTCAAAGCATTTGCTTTCTACTTAAGCCCTTAGTATTGGCTCCTCATATTTCCCTTCCCTCCCTTTTACCTTTTTTTGAATTGAGTTGAGAGCAAATGTTGGATGAAGGTACAAGTTTCTTAAGAGGTGTGGAAAGTAGCTATAAACGTTTAAATCTAAAAAAATGTATGTAATGACTTTGTGGACTGGAGTTTGATAATCCATCATGGGACACCAGAACTCTCCCAATGAGACAGCAAATGCAGGCAGCTCATCATGACTGAATTTCTAGCTACCTTTTCGAATCCTTGTCTTCAAGGTCCCTCGGCTAACTCGCCACCCAAGGTGTCATTAGAAGCTTCGTCAGATACAGATTCAAGCTTTTCTTACCAAGGCACTTGCTACAAGAACTTTAGGTCGCAACAACTGCCTAAAGTGTCAAGAAAAAGACAAGCAAGGCCCTGCTGGGATTCGAACCCAGGATCTCCTGTTTACTAGACAGGCGCTTTAACCAACTAAGCCACAGAGCCCCATGATGGGCAACTGGAAGTCACACATTATTTTGTAACATAACATAGCTCACCTTCTCTTTTTAGACTGTCCTTTCCCTGTCATAGGATGAGATGATACACTTGGATGATCACAAGGAACGATGAACATTTCTGCTACAGAACAAGACCTGGTTTGAGAACACCATCCCTTGGAAATCTGCTCAAATGCCAAGGATGCAGCTAAACTGGACGCTCTACTGGCTGGACAATAGTCTCACAGGATTTGGAGCCGCCTTAGATCCCTCCATGTCTGGCAGGAGGCTTGTTGGATTCTAAATTTTTATTGAATTTTTTTTATCCAATAGTTGAGAGATTTCAAGAAGAACATCCTAGATCTAATTCTGATTTTTCTCTGATTAGACTCTCAATGCTTGTCTCTTTCCTACAAGCAAAATATACTCACCTTCCTTCTCCAAGGCTGGTGCTTTTATAACGTGGCATGGCATCGCAGAGACAGTCCACTATTATATGAATGAGCCAGTTCATAGCTGTTATCTATGAGTCGCCATATTCCAATGAACCCTTGCATTCAGTTTCTTAATGGAAGGACCTTAGTAACAGTCTATTTGGGTTCAGATGCTAACTCTAAGATATCCGTGTGTGCCCGCCTTACTCCTCCCCAAGCAACCTGATGCCCTCTTCTTTACATTCCTCACAATGCAATGTAAAGCCTTTCATGGCATGAAGAAGCATGAACAGCTAGCAGAAGTTAGTTTTCAGATGAGAGCTGGGTAAAACCTACTGGTTTTAGTTCGAAATACTTTTGCCCGGACAAGTTAGCACAGCATAAAAAATCAGTGCCTGAGTTGATTGATATCAAGGGCTCAAGTAGAAAGCAAATGTTTTGAGGATGATGATGGCAACAAATATACAGATGTGCTTGCCTTGACACAATGGATGGATGGACAGATTGTGATAGGAATTGTATGAGCCCCCCCAAAGTGATTTCATCAACAACAGAAAGAAAGAAGAGAAAAAAACTGGTAGAAGAAAAACATTCTTCAAATCCTTCGGCGGCTCTCAGGAGCAGTGCTGGGTAGCTCCCACGACCACCAGAGGGCAGTGATGCCTCCCCCAAAAAAGAAGAAAAACATCCAAACAGCCCCCCAGAATTGATAGCTGATAGTGAGTTCTTGACATCACCACTTGAGAAACAGACCCTTGGCAGCCATGGCACTGCACACATTGCACCCCCATGGTGTTAATTAGCTTGTAAAAATAGGACAGCGGAGCTGAGCCCCGTGGCGTAGTGGTTGTGTGCGGGACTGCGGCCCACTGGGATGGAGGTTCAATTCCAGCTCACAGGGGCAAAGGCTGGGCCTCCTACTCCCACCACCAGAGGGCAGTGATGCCTAAAAAATAAAAATTTAAAAAAAATAGGAGAGCCCATGTCCTTGAAGTCCTATGCATATGAATAACTTCTTGTTAGAAAGTATCTAAAAGTGAAAGTGACCTGTGATTCTGGGGATATTGCTCTGAAGTCTGTCCCTCTGAGTTATTTGCCCGCATGCTCTCAAGAAAAGTGAACTTTTCACCCATCTCAGCTTGGCATGTTCTTCCTCTTTTTTTTCAAGGTTTATGCATAAGTACATGTGGCAGTCTCTAAACTGAAGTCAATTTGAGGATTGGGAATGTAGGGGTGGAGTCTAGCCTATCAATCTGGAGATAGCCAATGAGACCTCTGTGTAGGCATGACTTTCTTCTGAGAACGCTGGGAAATCTGGCCATATTTCCCCCTTGGAGGTGAGAGACATACGACTCAGTCCCTTGGAGACACTCTACTGACCAAACACAAGGTTCTCTCCCTGCAAGACAGCTCAGAGGAGAAGCCACATGACTTATGGACCCAGACCTCTGAAGTCAGAAAAGCCATGTAGAGGCCCCTGCCAGCGCTGAGATGCTTCTGCCACCACTGGATACACAAGACGCTGCACCCACTGGCCTGTGATTATCCTGGTGTCATTACATGTGTTTCATGAGTCTGAAGAGGACTTATGGATTGGTATCAGATCTATGGGCTAATATCGGACTTGTGGGCTTGAACTGGACTGAATTGGGTTGCTTTCTCAATGTTGCATTCCCCTTGTAGATAAACCTCTCCCTTAGATACATATGCATGTTTATGAATTTGCTTCTCTAGTCTACCCAGACTAACACAGTACATTTGAAAAATTTTTATCAGCACCAACTACATACAGAAGCAAATAACCATGAGGGTCTACTTCAGCTGGACAGACAGAAAGCTGAACTAGATTTAAAGTGAGTGCTATATTGAAAAAAGAAAACACAAATACAGGTCATATTTCAGGACCATTAATTTTTTTTTCGTTTTTGAAAGTTCAAGCTAGGTAGAACTAAAAACACATGGGGTCATTATTCTCTAATTGTCTTGTTTTGTCTTTTTTTTTTTTTAAGGCATCACTGCCCTCAGGTGGTGGGAGTAGGAGGACCAGCCTTTGCTTCTGGGAGCCAGAATTGAACCTCCATCCCAGTGGGCCGCAGTCCCACACACAACCACTACGCCACGGGGCTCAGCCCATCTTTTTTATTCTAAAACTAGTCACTTTCAGAGACAGGTAGTGATCTAGTCATATTATACTTGAGACATTTATTTGTGCTCAAGCAGACGTTTCGGAGACTACACAACCAGTCAGTCCGTCTGGACTTCTTTCCAAGATGAGCAGTCTCCCAGTACTCTGATGTCACACCTCATTGATGCCCCTCCTGGGGAATTGCACTGTCTTATTTTAAATAGCTAAAAGCCCGGCATGGAGTAGAGTTTGCTAAGGGGAGAGGTAGGCTGGTGTCTGTGCACAGCAAGCCAGCATGATTAGAGAGGAATGCCGTTGTGACCAGCACATGTTGAACATTTTTTATCTCCCTATAAAAAGCTAGTATCAAAGGAGCTTAAGACTCTATAAAGATGTATCATTTTTAATGGCAGTGAAGGGGATTTGGTACAACTGACTGATCTTCTTTTTAACTATTTGCCTTAGAGAGGTCTCCTCTGATCAAATGGAACAGAAGGACGCTTGCAGAAAGTATTGTCATGACAACACTGAGGTTGATTGGTATGGGCATATGACACTCTGAGTACTAAGTGGCTACATCTTATTGAGATAGAAGCTGGGTCCAATGCCATAGAAAGGGAGGGTAGCCGCTGGAAATTTAGCTCAGAATTTATCTCATATTATGTTCAGAGATAAAAGGATTAACCATTCTTTCCATTATTTTCTGTAGGGGAGTCCATTTTCAGATTGAAATCTGATGGGAATAAAAAGGGGGCATTTTTCCAAGCTACTAGGTGGACAGCATGCTGAGTGTCATTACTGTACAGTGTCCTGTACCATAAGGACTCTCATGTGCACCGATCCTGATATACTTCCAGCATGCAGCCCACAGTCCCCTTTTATTTCCATCCAGCACGCTGCGAGTCAAGGAGCAGACAGACACAGGTACATGGATGCAGCAAGAGGACAGTCAACAAGGAGCAGACATAGACACAGGTACATGGATGCAGCAAGAGGACAGTCAACAAGGAGCAGACATAGACACAGGTACATGGACGCAGCAAAAGGACAGTCAAAACACTCTGAACCTGGAAAATGGCAGCGTGAGGAAGGAGGGGCCCAAGTCAGACCCCCCTCCCAATCCCTGGGAAAGCGGAAGTCTTCTTCGTGAGCTGATAATCGTTGGGTAGCCATGCTACCATTCAGGAGCAAGTCCGGGCTGCCTCATATAAATCAGGAGAAGGTGTGGATGAGATTCCTATGGTGCAGTTCCTTTCGTAAGGACAGAATCATCAGATAACTTTGAACAATGAGATCCATACCATACAAATGATCTTTCTGCCAAACAGGCAGTGAAGGGACCGTCATAAGATGACCTCCACAGCTGCACAAACATTCATCAGGGAGGCCAAAACAGGAAACTCGCCTGTCAGTAGCAATTCGGCATTCAACCAGCTACAAGAGAACATTTACTTAGTCTTAAAAGAGACAAAGGCAAATGATGAGGGCAATGGATGTAGAGATGTGCTTCACACACAACAGACTTATGTATGGACTATGATAAGAGTTGTATGAGCCCCCAGTAGAAGGATTTTAAAAAAGAAAGGAAAAAAATTTTAAAGAATCTTTGGTACACACACACACACACACACACACACACACACAAGAGACAAACAACATCTGGATGAGGGAGTTCAGCAACAGGAAGTTGAAGTGGTGTCACAGGGCTCACAGTTTGAACTCCAAATCATTAGGGTACAGGGAGGGGAGGGGAAGAAGCTGTCACAGAAGGATGATAGGTGGCAGGTCAACACATCGCTGTAACAGGTAGGACTATGGAAACAGGGGCAGGACCCTGAGCAGGACACATATGTTGTGAGTTAGAAGCACGTAGCAGATGGGCCCAGGGCCTTCTGACCAAGGGACAAATCATAGGGCCAGACTCAAAACTGTGCAAACTCCTATGCCGTCCCCATTATGGTGACCACCTTCCGGGACAGACCGAGGGAGGACAGGAGAGAGACTGGCCCTCCCTGGGCTGACCAGAGAAGAGTGGAGGCAATGAGACTCTCCAAGACTCTCTCCCTGAAGACAAGATGATGGACATCCCTGGTTAAGGTTCAGAAAGCATCTAGCGGAGGCTTCATCTGCATGGGGATCCAGCAAATGGATTGTGGGCAGCCACTGCCACCCAGACCCTTTTGCCAAGCAGGAGGCTCAGAGTGTAAAGTCTGCTCCCTCACTGCGAGTGCTTCCAGCTCTGTGGTGTGTCCGGCACTCCACGGCTCATGGGTCCCCTTTTTGAGTAGGCTCCTTCTTCTTGTACAATAGGACATGTCTTGTGCCTGCAGCAGAGTACTTTTCTTAGCCTAATGCTCCCCTCCCAGGAGAGGTAGGAAGCCTAACATCTTCATTTGTGTTGTTCTAGCCCTGGTTTGGGGGTCCCAAAGAGACTCCCCCATCTCAAAGGTAATTGAAGGAGAACGCTTATTAAATCTTGAATAGGACAAAGACAGAGATGCACCATCCAGATGAGGGAGACCGTTCATATGAGAGCATAGTGGGGTCCCAGAGTTTGCAGAGATTCCGACTATTAAAAGGACACAAGAGGGCAAAAGACACTGACACAGAAGCATGATTGGTGACAGCTCCATACGTCACAGTGATAGGTGGGACCACAGAAGTAGGAATGGAACTATGACTGGGACCAGGTACATGAGGTTGGACAGAAGAGGTCACGAGTTTGCTCCAGGGCCTTTTCAGCAAGGCGATCAGCGCATGCCTCGCATATGGAAGGCTCCATGAAGGAGACACAAGGAGACTGTCCCTTCCTAGGCTGGTCAGGGAGGTGAAGGGGATCCATTTTCCAAGGCCCTCTGCCTAAGGCCAAGCCAGAGCCATCCGTGCCGAATTACCAGAAAGAATTCAATAGAGACTTCATCCACATAGAGACTCTGCCCATAGATGTTGGCCTTTCATGATTATCCATCACTCCCTCACTGGCTTCCAGGCAACGCTGATACATACTGGACCACACTTAGTGACCCCCTAGGACAAGGTAGGTCGATCTGCCCCTGTCAGTTTCTGAGACCGTGACTCTTTTTTGGATCATTTATTAGGGCTGATACAGCTTTTATCACCATCCATCCATCCATCGTGTCAAGCACCTATGTACATTTGTTGCCCTCATCATTCTGAAAGCATTTGCTTTGCACTTAAGCCCTTGGTATCAGCTCCTCATTTCCCCCTCCCTCCCCACTCCCTCATGAACCCTTGATAATTTATAAATTCTTATTAGTTTGTCATATCTTACACTGTCCAATGTCTCCCATAACCCAATTCCTCATTGTCCCTAGAGACCATAACTCTTTTTTTTAATCATTTTATTGGGGGCTCATACAAACTCTTATCGCAATCCATACATACGTTCACTGTATGTCAAGCACATTTGCGCATCTGTTGCCCTCATCATTCTCAAACAGCATTTGCTTCCTATTGAAGTCCTCGGCATCGGCTCCTCACTCCCCCAACCTCCCCATGAGACCATAACTCTCACTGGGACTAGAAAGCCCCCCTTGCTCTGGTGGAGCTGCTGGTCGTTTCAAATTGCTGAGAGAGTGTGTGTAAAGAGGAGGGCCCCGGCAGTCCTGGGCATTTCCAACAAGAGCTGAGCACGTTCTTCATCGGTTGATGAGACGGACGGTTAGGCAGTTGTTTGAAACCACCCCCACTCTGGTGGAGAGAGGTGAGGCTTCCTCCTCCTGCGGAGGGCTGCCCTCTCAGATCGCTGTGTGGGCAGTGCAGCTGGTCCAACAGAATCAGAACTGACCCAACCGCAGTGAGTTTTGATGTCTGCTTGTCGGAGACAGCTGCTACGAATCAGCAGGGTCATATCAATTAAATGTAGTCTTCATTTATATGAATTAAATGCAACCTTTCACGATCTCATTTCAGCCCTGTCTCCTGCTTTGACGCCTTCACTGACATAGAATCTTGAATCCAACCAGCAGAACGCAAACAAAGGCCCTGGAGGAAAACTGAAACAGCACTTTTGGTGTAGTTGGAGAAGTTAGTACTACATCATGGTGTCTTCTGCACTCTGCCCCAATTGCTTTTTCTTTCAGGATCAAGTAAAAGCAATGCTTTTGAACCAAACAAAGGGACTCAGGAAAGGTAGGACCTTTTTGAAGACACAAAAAAGATCCTGTGAAAACATAAGTAGACTGATAGCTGGTAGGTGGTAGGTAGGTAGAATAGATAATGATAGATACATAGAATAGGTAGGTAGAATAAATAGATAGACGATAGATAGAATAGATAGGTTGGTAGGTAGGATAGATAGATGACAGATAGATAGATAGATAGATAGATAGATAGATAGATAGATAGATAGATAGATAGATAGATAGAATAGACAATATGTAAGTAGATAGGTAGGTAGAATAAACAGATGGTATATGATAGATAGATAGGTAGGATAGAATAGGTAGGTAGACCAATAGACGGCTAGATCGATCAATGGATAGATAAAAGGGTTTTGTGCTTTCTCTGTCATTAACCAGTCGCCAGCCCGTGGATTCTGACGCCTGGCGACCCCGCGTGTGTCAGAGTAGAATCGCACATCAAAGTAATTTTAAAGGTGGGATTTGGGGAACGTTTTGAGGAGCCTTGAAGGAACACGAACTACTGCCGTGGACTCAGCTCTGACCCACAGTGACCGCAGGAGTTGCGAGGCTGAAGTTTTTTCGGGAGACGTCTTCGCGGGAGGCGGGAACCTCAACCGCCTCCCACAGAGCGGCCTGTGTGTTTGAACCGGTGAACGCGAGGTGGCGGCGGAGAGTGTCGCCGGCTGCTGTGTTTGCAACATCTCGGGGCGTCTTCAGGGACGACCCTGGCCCTCCTTCACGTCGCAGCGATTCTACAAGAACAGGAACCCTCGACGTCGGTGAACGTTTCCTCCTTAATGCTCGGCAAGTGTGAGCGATGCGAACGCTTAGAGACCACTGTTGAAGACGAGCGTTTGCATGAACTTCTTCCTAAGTAACATTAAAGGCATTTTCTCGAAGCTGTCAACAAGGGATTGGAATAAAGAAATGATTCCTAGGCCTCCCCCTATGTCACCGGGATGGCCGAGTGGTTAAGGCGTTGGACTTAAGATCCAATGGGCTAGTGCCCGCGTGGGTTCGAACCCCACTCTCGGTAGATTGGTTTTTCAGTTCTAGGGTCCTGTTTGCGCATGTTTCTGGTTATGGGTAGGTGCCGTCAGCTCTCTTGAGAAAAGAACTTCCCTCATTTTACCCTCAGAAGCACCGAAGTCGACGGCTTATCTAAAGAGGTGATAAATTACAACCGAGAACCTCCAGCTTCCTGCAGCCCCTCCCCTCCCCCCGCCGGAACTACCTGCCAAGGGCACTCACTTGCTTCCAAGTCGCTGTGCTTTAAAAAGCTCGCCTGTTGCGAGACTCTCTCCAGCGCCTCACTCCGAAGAGCAGCACCCTGCAGGTGGGTGCAAAAAGGACTCCTCACCAGTACAGTCGGGGTTAACCAACAAAACCTTGTCCTTTCTCTTCCTTTTCCGCTTTAAAACGGAAGCACGCTTCCTCAGTCGTGCCTTGCCGTTTCCTGACAGCCGTCCCGTTGAGCAGCCTTTCCTACCCTTTTCTGCGAACTGCTGCTGCGTTTCCTTTTCTCCTGTCTGGGTTCCTTAGCTGATCGGTGTGTCTCCTGATTTACCCGAGCTCTTTCAATATGAAAGGAAGTGCCCGTGCAGTGGGCAACGTGATGGGCTGTTGATCCTCAAGGCCGGTGTCCGGGACCCCCGCTGTCTCCACCCCAGGGCCCCCCCCACCCCCACCCAAAGATGAGGCTTTCTGCTCCTGAACCGATTTCCAGCCTTAGAAACAGAAACAGACTTTTCTTTCTTGTCCTCTAGGGTGTTGGCGAGTGAGATGACCAATTAATTAATTACGGGCCAATTAATCTTTCTTTTGATATGAGTCCCAAATGCTTTTGTTTTTTGACTTTGAACTTTGTGATGATTTTGGGCATGGATATAACTGCTATCTTTATTCAGTTAACATAAGACACCACACCCATAGGCCTGTGATTGTCCTGGTGTCATTGCATGTGCTTCATGAGTCTGAAGAGGACTTTATAGATTTGGTATTGGGCATATGGGCTAATATCGGACTTATGACCTTGGACTGGATTGGGTTGGGATGCTTGTTTTGTTTTGTTTTTGTTCTTTTTTGGGGGGGGGCATCACTGCCCTCTGGTGGTCGTGGGAGCTACCCAGCGCTGCTCCTGAGATCCACCACTGAATTTGATCCGCCAAGCCCACAGGCTGCAGTCCCACACTCAACCACTTATGCCACCAGGACTCAGCCCACTCCCCCTTTTTTTGTTTTGTTTTGTTTTTGTTTTTTAAGGGATGTTTTCTTAATGTACAGTTGCTTTTGTATATAAACCTCTCCCTTATATACATATGCGTGTCATGAATTCGTTTCTCTAGTCTACCTGGACTAACTACCCTCCAACAAGAACCATTGTGAGGATGGTGCACGACTGGGTAGGTTGTCAATCTGTTGGACATAGGGTCACCATGAGTCACAACTGCTTGCGCCTAACAACAACAAAGAAAACCAGTGATCTTTAAGTGATTGGCAAGGTCAGTTGTTAGAGGATGAAGCCAAGGTTGCAGGTTCAATCCCTGAGTGAGGTAATGTATGTAACCTTTGTTCACAAGAGTAAACTGCAGATCGAAAATCACCACCCCACACCTCCCTCTGTCCAGGAAGGATATGAACCTGCTTTATGGGTGTGTGGTTTTTTATTAAATTCCTCTCAGAAGTGTTGATCCTGGCAATTTCTACAACAGCTGCTGCTAGTTTATTATAGTAGGCAGAATCTTAAAATGCCCTGCAAGATTCCCTTCTCCGGGGGAGCAAGCCCTCCATAACCCCCTTGGGTTTTGAATGTGATCAGGTTATGTGATCTATGGCAAAGCTGATTGCAAGGAAAGGAGCTTACCAGGGGTGAGCCTGGCCCTAATCAGATGACCCCTTAAATGGGCTGGGTTCTTCCTGGTGTCACAGCAATGAAGTGATTTGAATTCAGGAAGAGTCTCTGTGGCTAGCTTTGATTGTAGACCCAGCCAAGGGCCCAGTGGTGAGCTCTGTAGGAACTGAGAACACCCCACTGACAGAGACCAGAAACATTCATGACCAGGAGAGATTGGGAGGAGTCCAGTCTCCACATGAGAAGCCAGCCCAGGAGCATTTAGCCTTCTTCGATTCTGGGCAGAGAAACCCTGACCACCTGGTGCCCAGATTCTCACCTACAAAGCTGAGTGAGTAAAAGAGTACTAATGTACATGGCTTAATTGTGATAATGTGATCCCAGAAAATGAATGCATTTCTTACTGGGTTCTTTAAAACAAGTCATACAGAAGGACTAATATGAAGGTACTATCATAGAAAATTGGCTGGGTGTGTGTGTCATGTGGCTTTTAGGGATCCGCTCTCCATCTGAGCACCTTGCTCTTCCGTCCCCCCCTTTTTTTTGGGGGGGGTGCGGAGGCAATAGTGCATGTCCTGCTCTCAACCAAGCGACTCTCACACACTTCCTCATCATGGTTAATTAGAAACGGGCATTAGTTTATATTTCAGGTGCATGGAAGCACATTTTATATGTAAAGCATAAATGCCAGCATAAATAGGTGCATCCGTATCAGTTTCACATCTTACACATTATTTAATAATAGGTGCCCATCGTTTTATTCACCCCTGAAACTAAATTTTGTTCCCAGTATGCATCTGGGCACTATGCCGGCAGCACTGAAAGCAGACGAACACAGAAACCTGAGTCCTTCCAGATTTTTCGGGCAGAGAGAGAGACTGCCCAGGTGATTCCTCTTTTCAACAGGAAACCGATTCGAGGAGGGAGGCGGTAAAGTTATTTTGCGTTTGTCTTTCTACTGAAATGATAATTCCACCGCCACTCTGCCCGGGTGCTTTCGGTGGGCTCACCTTCGACAGTTCCAGGGCAGAGAGAACATGGGGAAAAGTGAGAAAGAGCCCCGGGCACCAACCACAGGAAGAAGGAACCGAAAGGAGACTTTTGTGTTGCGCCATTACAATGCTTTTGCGGGAGTCACGTGCCCACAGTTCACAAAAAGGAGACAATCATTAAAAGACCAAAAGAAAAGTCCTGGGTTTCTCCCGCCCCCTCACCTTCTTAGCTCTCCTCACCACCTCCACCCGCGTTTTTTCCCCATCCTTTCTGACGCCTCACACAGAACGTCCGTCTTATTTGGGCGGTCCTTTCGCCTAACAGGGAAAATAGTTGCACCTTACTCTACAGCTTGATTCTTTTTTCACTCACTGAGTACATTTTCGAGATGGCTAGGATGCTAGTAGGGAACTTACCTGTGGCGTTTCTGAATTTGCATACTGTACAGGTCTGGTCTCTTTCCAAAGGGGTCTAGCCCGCTAGGCAGGAGCCGAATCTGAAAACCTCTCCCCTACTGCACCTCTGAAGATGAAAATGCGGACGGTGTGTGGAGTTATTGGGGCTGAAGGGAGAGCAGGGGATGTACTTGATTACTTATCATTTGCTCCTGCCGCTAGCTGCCATGTCACCCCAGAAATGGCAACCCCATGGGCATCCGAGTGGACCAGTGATGCACAGGGTTTGCAGTGGCTCATTTCTGAGGAGATGGCCAGGCCTTTCTTCCAAGGTGCAGGTGGTTAGAGGCAGACCTTTTGGTGACCAGACAATATCATGAGCATTTTGGTGACCAGACAATAGCATGGGGGATGTTGGCATCCCCCAGAGGCTCTGGGCTGCAGACAGTGATACTGGAACCATCAGGTAGATGCCAATCCGCAGTGACCCCACAGGACAGATCAGAACTGCCCCAGATTATGTTCTTGGTTGTAATCTTCACAGAAGCAGATCTCTAACTGTTTCTCCTGGGGAGTTACTTTACTGGGTGTGTTTGAACTACCAAGCATAGTACGTGGGACATGGTTCAATAAACAACAGTTTCTTTGCTCCTTAAGTGTAAGCCATTTTCTTCCTTTATTGTCAGGAGAACCAGGCCCTACCATATCATGACAGGTCTGGCAGGTGCAGTTGTACAGCGATAATAAGTAAAGGTGA
>PVJH01033434.1:0-21565 GCA_004026705.1 Nesogale talazaci
CCACTGTATGTGTTTTTTATAATATATTTTACTTAAGAATTATTTTATTCCAAACTCACAATAAGTGACAATTTTAGTGACTAAATAATATTTCAGTGTGTGGATTAGCATAATTTGTTTAATTACTCTTTTATCGTAGAACACTTAGTTTGTTTCCAATGGTTTGCAATTACAATAATTCTGGAGAGGGCATCTTTATAGCTATTGTGCTAAACTGGACTCAATCTAATCTTATTTAGGAATGCTGAAGAATGCAAAATCCCTATGTAACCTCCCCTTTTTTCTTACACAAAAGATAATGTTCTTACTGTTTGCATTGTATGATGTCCTGGAATTTTTATCTCATTTTATCAGTGCATTGAATGTTTCCTTGTTCTTTTGAGAGTTGTGTATGCTTCCATGATGTGGACACTACCATTGTATGTATAGCGCATATCATGAACAACCTTGTTGTCTATCATTTCATATAGAAACAGCTATATTTTTAGGGAAGTTGAATGAGTCGAAGTGTCCACGTTGCTCTCCACAGTAGTGGCATCACTGTGTGCTCCCACTAATAATGCATGGGAGTATCAATTTTCATAGAAGCTCATAGACAGAATGAGTTATTTGACTACAGTTTTATTTACTCAATGACTTTTAACAGTCAGTAAAGTTAGCCCTGGTATATTAAACATTGCACTACTGGCTGCCAGGTTGGTGGTTCAAATCAACCATGCTCTGTGCTAGAAATAAAAGGCTGTTCTCATAAAGAGTGGATCTTGGGACCCTACTATGACCTTATGCTAATGACCTCCCTCATCCAAATGATGTGTCTGTGTTTTTGTGTTATTTTGTCTCTTTTTGACTTAGTAAATGTTCTCCTTAAAAAAATTACAGTCTCAGAAGCCCTGTGGAGCAGTTCTGCTCTGTTCTGTCGGTCACTATGTAATGGTATCTGCTCCACAGCAGTGTTGCTGTTTGAGCAGCCCGCAGTCCCCACGCTTCTCATGAACCATGCATGAGAATCCTGGATAAAGCACTACTCCGTCTTTCCTGTGTAATAGGTTAAAGTGGAGTTTTATTTTTGCTTTATTGTTTAGTTGTCGGTTTAAACACTAAAAAAATCTCGAATTACTTTCATTCCTTCTTTTGTATGGTGTACTTTGCTCATCCATCTCTTAACTGATTTCCATACTTTTTTTTTTTTATATTTTAAAGATACAAGGTGGCAGGCTGAGCCCCGGTGGCATAGTGGTTTGTGTGCGGGACTGTGGCCCACTGGAATGGAGGTTCAATTCCAGCTCCACAGGAGCAAAGGCTGGGCCTCCTACTCCCACCACCAGAGGGCAGTGATGCGCAAAAAAAAAAAAACACAAGATACAAGGTGGCTTCAGAAAGTTTGTGGGGAAATTCCATTATCTTTTAATTCTATTTTTCCATGAAAATTTTGAAGCCTTTCATATAATTAATGTATTTATTTATCATAAGTATTGGAACATTTTCCCAAACTTGTTTTTGGTTTTAAATTTGCTTTTTATATATAATAATTTTATATAGACGAATAAATTGGTCTTTTTCTCATAATTTCACCTTTAAAATTTTTTTGTGGCATCACTGCCCCGATGAGAGTAGGAGGCCCAGCCTTGCTCCTGGAGAGCTGCTGCTGGATTTGAACTGTCAACCCTGTGGGCCGTAGTCCTGCACACAACCACCACCTTTAAAGTTTTAATAGCTATTAAATTATGCTTTCTTCTAGTTTCCCTTGTTTAGTTATTTGAAATGTTGCTCTTTTTAGATTTTCCATTCTGATCTAATAGGTATTTATTTTGTCTAGCCATACTCTAATAATAAGAGCAATAGCAAGAACAGCCTGTGACAATGAAAATTTATTATGTGGTATAAATCTTTGGAGAAGGGAACTAAGTGGATTTAAAAGAGTATTTCAGCAAATGCTCCAGGAGAACATATAGGGTTCTTTGTTTTTCAAAACAGAAACTTTATTATTATTTATTTAAATAATGATATTAAACTCATAGTAGTTGATTTTGTTCATTGGAATTTATAGTATTCAAGCTTAGACCAAATAAAGTTTAAGTGTTTTAACTCAGAAATTTAAGAGTAGTCAAATAAACAGCTTTGAAACTCTATGGATGATAATGCTTTGGACAGCATTCTCTTGTGATTGGCAGTTTTCACTGACTTATTTTTGGAAATAGCTTCCCAATCCTTTCTTCCAGGTCTTTCTTGGTCTAGAAAACCCACTGAAGGGCTGAGCCCCGGTGGCCTAGTGGTTGTGCGCGGGACTGCGGCCCACTGGGACGGAGGTTCAATTCCAGCAGTGGGGCTGGGCCTCCTACTCCCACCACCGGAGAGCAGTGATGCCAAAAAAAAAAAAAAATCCACTGAAAGTTGTCTGTCATAGATGATCCTGCATAGATGTCATAGATGAAATACCAACGGCATATCTCCCAGTACCGTGCCAACATGGAGGACACCACACTGTGATAAAATGACAGGCAATGCTTGCGCTTATCAGATCAGCATGAGTCCAAGCCAATGGCAATGAACAATAGCTGTGCTGTGTGTCATTTTCATCCCACTTGCTTATTACTATAGACCATATCCTAAACCAATGTAATATTTCTCTCTGTCACCTCTACTATTATTACAGAATGATTTTGTTGGATAATTGTGTGCTTATAAAAGTCTGCAATGGGGCTGAGCCCCGGTGACGTAAGTGGTTGAGTGCGGGACTGCAGCCCGCCGGCTTGGTGGTTCAAATCCAGCGGCGGCTCTCGGGAGCAGCCCTGGGTAGCTTCCATGACCACCAGAGGCAGTGATGCCCCCCAAAAACAAAACAAAACAAAAAAGCACACAAAAAAAGTCTGTGAAATTAAGTCATCAGGAAATTCGGGGAGATCTCATTTTTTAGCCTAATATAAGTCTCAATCCTGACAGTTTTGAAATGCCACATAATTGGGATTAAAAACAAAATTATTTTATCTGTACCACCGGTATTCATTCAAAAGGTCTGAGATATGCTCAAATGTTCTCCGTTGTATGCAGATTTCCTCAGATATGTTTTATTTATGACATTTTATATCCTGTTCATTAACTAAAATGACAAAAGAGCAAGAAGGTTATTTCATCTGCTACGTGTGCCAAAGTCTGCTTGCAGCCAAGAGATGAGGTATTTGTGAGGGGTTTTTCCCTATCTTCTAAAACATCTTGATTAAATCAAAATATCTCAACATTTACAAAGAATGAATTTACCCTTAACTCCTCTTTTTAATGACCCCCCAAAGGGAGTCAAGTTGAGGTTTTTTTTTTCAGAATCTGGAATCTGTACTCTATTAGAGTAAGCAAGAGAGAATCAGAGAATCACTTGCCCTGTTTTTTTAGTTTCTTCAAAATTTGAGATTTATTGGACATGCATTTAAATTATGGAATTTTTTTCATGGCAGAAAGAGCCAGACAAGAATTCTTATGCCATTGGGAAATATCAAAGAGAGAAATTATGTATTTTATATTTTAAAAAAAGAAAGTTTTTGAATCAAGGGTTGAAGTTAGCTGCAGAGAAGTTCTTTTCAAGGAATTTGTCAATGTAAGCCCAGTTTTGCGTTGTCTAGGATGATGATCAAGGCTCCTGGGGGTTGACTGCTAACTGAAAGGTTGGCAATTGAACCTACCTAGCAGCTCCAAGGGAGAGAGGCCTCATGATTTCTTTCTGAAAAATGACAGTTAAGAAAGCTATATGAGGCACTTTTCTGCACCAATGAGATTGCTGAGTGAGAATTGACTCAGTGAAACCTAGAAAAATAAAGAATTAAGATTAGAGAAAGATTAGAGAAAGATTTACCCCAAGTGCTCTTTATTCCCATTATGGAAAGTGAAAAAAAAGATTCTTAAAAAAAAATGAACCCCTAAATACCTTATCAAATTATATCATCCTTATCTAATTTTCAGAATTCTGCCCACCAAGAGGCAACAATAAAAGCGTCTTGATGCGGGCCGAGCCCCGATGGTGTAGTGGTTATGCGTGGAACTGCGGCCCACTGGGATGGAGGTTCAATTCCAGCAGCAGCTCCACAGGAGCAAAGGCTGGGCCTCCTACTCCCACCACCAGAGGGCAGTGATGCCCCCCAAAAACAAAACAAAAAACCAAAAATAAAACAAAAAAAAAATCATTAAAAAAAAAAAAAAGCGCCTTGATTCTTCTGTCTATTGGCACTGGCTGAGGCTTCTGTAATAGAAACCTTGAAGGTAGCCCAGGTAGAAAAATATCTAATTGGCATATTAAAAATTAGCCACTGTGACAAAGATCGACATTATTTCTACCTAACAATAAAGCATTGTTACATATAATTTTTATTATTATTCAGCCAAAGTAGTAAAATGTGGGTGAAAAGCCAGTGTCCACTACTAATCGCAGGTTCAGTAGGTGCAATTGTATGGTTAAGGTCTATATAGATTATAATTAAGTCATCGAGAACTAGGAGATGGCAGAGAGTCAAATAAAGAAGCCGTACACATTTTATGGTAACATGCCCACCTCCCTGATCGCCAGGCTCTTGCCAGTCAGGTCCGTTCACAGTGTAGCCTTGGACAGGAGAGGAGGCTCGAGGGATGGGGAGGGGGGTGCTTTCATTGCAACCTAGGCTTATATCTCCTTAGAGGGAATCATTATAGGTGACCACCCATGTCACAGCCAGGTGCTAGCCTATAGGTTCCACAGCAATGATTGTGGAGGGCCCTAGAGGCATTCACACAATAAGAAGGGAAGGTATGGGGCACACGTGGGACAAGCTAGGACCCCAGACTCATGATGGCAATGGCCTCACCTTCATTGCCCTTCAGCTGGAGACTTGATTTAGCCAAAGCTTTCAGGGGAAGTGACCCATTGTCCAAACAGCAGGGAGTCAGCCCTACCTTTGGCGGGAGAGACCGTGTTGTCAGGATGGCTGTTGTCTTCTGTGAGGAAACCTCTAAGCATCTGACCTCCCACCAAGTGCTGGCAAAGAGCTTCCAACTTTTGGCATAACTTTGGGGGAGACAGATCTGGTGTATGGTTTTATTTAATCCCTCAGTCAAAGGTAAAGCAATTTCCACACTGAGGGAGAACACTCAGGGCTTACTGTCGAGCAGTAGGGGCAGCAAAGCAGGGAGGACCCCCGGGGAGTGCCAAGGACAGGCTTTGGAGCCAGGGCATGGCACCCCATCAGACTCTATGGGAGGACACTCTGAGAGGTCCACCAACAGAACTTGAATTATTTACAGATTTTCTTTTGTTTTACACTTTTTCCCCTCATTTTTTGGTCATTGTTATTGTCTTTTTGTTTTCTTTTGTTGCTTTGTTTTGTTATACCTTGTTTTTTGTGTGTGTGCATATTATTATCTCTGCAGGTCTATCTAGATAAGATAGGCTGGATGAACAGTCTAGAGGAGACAACAATGGGATCGATGGTTCTGGGGGTCAGTGGGGGAAAGGAGGTAGTGTTGACCACCCAGGGGCAAGAGAACAACAAGAGATCCAAAATCAGTGACAAGGAGGGTGTAAGAGACCTGATAGGGATTGGTCAAGGGCACTATATAACTAAGAGAATTTACTGAAACCCAATTGAAGGCTGAGCATGATAGTGGGACAAGAGGAAAGCAAAAAGGAACAAGATGAGAGAACTAGGATGCAAAGAGCATGTACAGAGATCTAAATATAGGTATATACATATGTAAATATATATGTGATGGGGAAAAGGATCTATGTACATATATTTATAAGTTTAGTATTAAAGTAGCAGATGGGCATTGGGCCTACATTCAAGTACTCCCTCAATGCAAGAACACTTTTTT
Source organism: Nesogale talazaci (assembly GCA_004026705.1). Lineage (NCBI taxonomy): Eukaryota > Metazoa > Chordata > Mammalia > Afrosoricida > Tenrecidae > Nesogale > Nesogale talazaci. The sequence goes on from PVJH01033434.1 coordinate 5,830, forward strand.
CTATTAAATTGGCATTCCATGATGCTCACCTTCCTGATACAATTGCTGAAGACAAAATTGTGCATAAACAAATGTGGTGAAGAAAGTTCATGATGCCTCACTATCAAAAGTGTCTAAGATAGGGCTGAGCCCCGGTGACATAGTGGTTGTGCGTGGGACTGCGGCCCACTGGGATGGAGGTTCAATTCCAGCAGTGGGGCTGGGCCTCCTACTCCCACCACGGGAGAGCAGTGATGCCCCCCCCCCAAAAAAAAGTGTCTAAGATCTTAAAGGCTTGACGGTAAACAAGAGACAATCTAGCTAAGAAGTAACAAAGCCCACATGGAAGAAGCGCACCAGCCTGTGTGACCATGAAGTGTTGAAGGGATCAGGCATCAAAGAACAAAAAGTCATATCATTGTGAATGAGGAGAAGTGCAGATTGGGGACCCAAAGTCTATCTGTAGGCAACTGGGTGTCCCCTTACAGAAAGATTGTGGGGAGGAGATGAGCCAGTCAGGGTGCAGTATAGCAACAATGAAACATACAACTTTCCTCTAGTTCTTTAATGCTCCCCACACACACACACATACACACTATGTTGATCCCAATTCTACCTTACAAATCCAGCTACACCAGAGAATGTACACTGGTACAGATAGGAACCAGAAACATAGGGACTATAGGAAAGATGATCCTTTCAGAACCAAGGGTGAAAATGGTAATATCAGGAGGGTGGAAGGAAGATGGGATGGAAAGGGGGAACTGATTATAAGGATTTCCATATAACCTCCTTCCTGGGGGATGGACATCAGAAAAATCAGTGAAGGGAGACATTGGACAGTGTAAAATATGACAAAATAATAATAATTTATAAATTATCAAGGGTACATGAGGGAGGGGAAAAAGGGGATGAAGGAGGAAAACGAGAAACTGATAAGAAGGGCTCAAGTAGAAAGCAAATGTTTTGAGAATGATGATGACAACAAATGTACAAATGTGCTTGCATTTAATGGATATATGTATGCATTATGATAAGAGCTGTACAAGCCCCCAATAAAATGATTTTTTAAAAAGAAATTCCAACTAAGATCTACATTAAAATACAACTCTCATCATCTGCCATATGAATAATCCTTGTGCTCTTTTTGGTTGATCCATAGATTAGTGAAATCATTTTAGCAATTACTACCTATGGGGGAAGAGCAAGTTCACTGTTTTGTTTTCTTTTTTTTGTTTTGGGGGCATCACTGCCCTCTGGTGGTGGGAGAAGAAGGCCCAGCTTTGCTGCTGGATTTGAACCTCCAACCCAGTGGGCCACAGTCACGCGCACAACCACTACGCCACCGGGGCTCAGCCCGCAAGTTCACTATTTAAAAGAATTTGAAACTTTATAAATTTAAACCCCCCACTCATGGTTGGCTGCTGTAAAACATAAGTATGTTTAATCTCAAAGGTCTCTGTTGTGTTATGCTATTGCATAGAACACAAACTTTTGGAAGTAATGTAAATATCTTACTTGGATATATATGTATATGTGTGTATGTGTATATACATATATATGAACACACATGTTCATATTTTACATCTAATGAAAATTAGATTCAGCCCCTCTCAGTGTGATAGCTTCCAATTTGATTTCATCCTTGATCATTTGATTTGCAGTAAGACAGTGTTGAAAGATACCAGAAGCAAGGGAATACACTATGCTCTGTAGCTCATGCATGATAAGGACAATAAATATGTAATGGGGGAAATGCAGGGGGAACAAATTCATCTGACTTATTTGTTATCTGATTACAGTGTGAGCACTAATGGCCAACTTAATGTTTTCTTTTTAAATTTTCAGTTCCAGTGAGTTAAAGAGCCCCTCTTTTTCTCTCTGTTCATAAATTACACCACACACATATTTATGTATATGACTCCATGTTCTCACAATTCCAGTGCTGGGGGCCCAGGGAGTTCAGTCTGGTGACTTAGACTTTCTGTCCGCTTAAGGTGTTTCCTTATTCTGCCACCAGCATCGCCTTGACAACAGTGAGTTTGGCAAAGCGGGATGGCGTCATCCACCTCAAGCACCCTCCCTCCTGCTTTCACCCATCCTTTTTCAGTTGAAAACTACTTAAGTCTTTGTTTTACTTTAAGTGTTTTATCAGCTGTAGTATACATAGAGAATTCTTAGGGTAATGTATGATAACATAGGAACCTCGAACGCACTGCCATCACGTCTTAGCAATCTTATAGGACGAGGGAGAACTCCCCTGTACTTTCTGAGACTGAAATTTCTTACAGGAATAGAAGACCTCATCTTTCTCCCACACAATGGCTGTTGGTTTTGAACTTCTGACCTTGTGGTTGGCAGCCGAACACATAACCCTGAAGCCAGCCGAGCCCCATGATCACATTGAAGAAGTGTTATTATGGATCAAGGGTCCTTCACCGCCAAGTTAAAAGAAGTAGACTCATCCCCTGCCATTGAGTCTACTCCAATCTGTCGTGGCCTGATATGTAGAGTATCCAAGGCTGTAAGTCCTGCAGAGTGGCTGGGAGGCCTGAACCCCCAAGCATGTGGTTAGGTGTTCAAAGCCACCAGGGCTCTTCTTTAACAGAGAAGGAGAGAAAAGTAGTGGGGGAAAATTGCAACTCCCTCAGCCAGCTTCTCTGTTTCCTTTTTATGACTGGGATTGAATTGCTTATAAGATAATAGGTCAGTTTATTAAAAAGCTTTAATCCAATTAATACATTGAAACAAATCAGAAAATATCTCAGAACATACTGTTTCCTATCTTTAAACACACACACCCTCTAATATTGTGCCATATCGACAAGAGTTTCTGGGTGTAGATACCACTATCATTCCAGGTAAAATGCTTCATCTCTTTTCTGACTTATTTATTTTAAAGACTATCTGTTGATTCTTCACTTTGATGAATATTTAGCTCATTTGTATTATAACTCTCTGCATCCTTCTAGTATACATATTTTATTATTTCTTAAACTGTAAACAGTAGCTTTAAAAATGTTCATCCTTAATTAATAGAATCTTTTCAAATCTGTATTTGATAAAACAAAGATAGGAGGATGCTTATCCCCACTTTACCTGTTAGTTTCACTTTCATAGCTGACCTTGTGCCTGCTACAGTTTTAATTTTTACATTGTCAGCATTGCTGACTTTTATGTTCTATCTCATTACCATAGTCATGAGTGATCGGAGAATGACTCTAAACTTTGCAAATAAGCACCTAACATTACCTGACAGGACTAGGTACATGTTGTTCCATGCTGCTGAGCACTGTGTTGGATTTTGTGTCCTTCTCTAACTGGCCTCCCACAGTATCACCTGAACCATTCTAAGAAGAGCGCTTTTAGCATCTCAAAACCAAAACCAAGTTCTCCGCTTGGTGTGTCATCGATACTGACACACAGCGACTCCATGGGACAGGGAAGAACTGCCCCAGTCGGTTTCCATGGCCCATCTTTTCTGGAACCTCTCTCTTGGCTGTTTTTAGCTTTCCTTCCCAATCTGTATGGACTTTCATTGAGAAGTACTGTAATGAATACAGATATCCTGGGACCTGCTGACACTATGTTCTTGGGATCTTTGGGGTCTTTGGGGTCTTATGGATCCTCTTCTCTTGAATTTGCTAGTGTACATATTTAACTTTGTGAGAAGAGAGGCATAAGTCAGTTCTCTGAGCACCAACATTTTAAAAAATGTATTTATTCTGCCTTCACAGAAATTGATATATTGGATATAAAGAATTCTAGAGTGAACATTTCTTATAACATGCTTGGATTCTGCTAAGAAGTGTGTTGCCAGTCTAATAATCTAGGTGGCTTGTTCACAAAATGTTTCTGGAAACATTTTGAATTTCCTTTTTTTTTTTTTTTTTGAGTGCCAGCAGATTTTAATTTTTCAGTGACACAGTCTATGTAATTTTTAATAGTCAATAAAATGCTTCCTAGCATTTTGAAAGTAGCACGTAATTATAAAAACTGGCTAATTAAACACTCTACAGAGAAGTGTCTGATAGTAAAAGGTTCACTAGGAAGAGAGTAATTTACGTGTTTATGGTACACATTATATGTTGTTTTAGGCACCCTCAAACTGGTTCTGAGTCATAGTGGATCCACGCCCAACAGAAGAAAACACGCCTGGTGCTGTGCTGTACTCACTGTCTTTTGCAGGTTGAGGCCTCTTGTTGCACTCATTGTGGGCCTTTCTCTCTGAGGCTGATCATCTAGTTCACCAACCATGCACTTGGATTTCCTTCTTCAACCTTCCTTGTTTTAAAATTTTACAGGCACATATCTAGAGAATGATTCTGTTTGCCGATCAGTGGTCCTCTTTGTCTGAAAAGCTTTTTTTTTTTTTTTCCAGTTTTTGAAAATTTTCTATATATTTCTTCCACAAATTCTCTCCCACTATCACTGCCCCTGCCAACTTCTCTTCCTTGGGATCTCTTTTACTTTGATGGAAGACCTTCTCTTTTGGCTCTCAGCACTCTGATCTTTGCTCCCTTGTTTTCAGTCTCTGACTTTGGATTGGCGCAAGGCTTTTCTATGACCTGAGATATGCAGACCTTGCTTGCTGAAAGTGAGGAGAACTTCAGGCATCTATTGGTGAAGATCAAAGATCATAGCATTATTAGAAGACCTGAGAGAAAATATTGTTGGGAACTACAGGGATTGGAGCAGAGACCTCCAAATCATCTGTGGACATCCCCTCACAGAAGGGTTACAAGGGAAGGGTGAGTCAACTAGGACCCAGTGCAGCACCAGTGAAGCATGAAGCACACAATATTCCTCTGGCTCCTTGAGGTTTCTTCACCTCCCCTTCCCATTATTATGACCCCAATCCTGCCTTTCACTGCTGACTAGACCAGAGCATGTACACAGGTACAGATAAGAGCTGACGACATACAGAATCCAGATCAGATAAACTCCTCAGCACCAATAATGAGAGTAGTAATAGCAGGAGGGAACATGGAAGGGGGGAGGAACACAGATCATAATAGACATATAACCCCCTTCCAGGGGAGAGGACAACAGAAAAGTGGGTGAAGTGAGACAGCGGTCAGTGTAAGACATGGAAAAATCTTACAAATTCTCTAGGGTTCGTGAGGGAAATACAGTAGAGGAGGGGGAAATGAGCTGATACCAAGGACTCAAGTAGAAAATGTTTTGAAAATGATGATGGCAACATATGTACAAATGTGCTTAACACAATGGATGTATGAATAGAGAGTGATAAGAGTTGTACGAGCCCCCATAAAATAGGTAAAAAGAAAACTAAATTCCTCAATGTTTGGGTCAGGTCTAGGGCCAGGCAGCCTCTGTTCTAGGCTCTGAAGAAGATGGATGGTCTGCTAAGCTTTATATCACCTGAACCTCAGAGCACCTGCCTTCCGCACTGCCCAGAACGTACCTCACCCACGGAACATACCTCCCTAGTATTGTTTCTGAGAGCCAAAATGACCCCCACCAGGGCAGAACACAGTCTTCCGCTCTCTAGCACTGTTTCCTAGCAACTGCAGCACTGGGAACCTCTCTTCCCCCTTACAATCCACCTGCCTTCAGCTCAAATCATATATATGTCCTACCATCTCAGTATCAGGTGCGACTCCCCTAACCTATCCTCTCTGTTGTGGCACAGACTCAAAAGCTCAAGATACTTCTGCACCCCTCTCTGCTCTCCCTTGCCCTCCCAAAAGGTCTTTTCCCCTAATAAAGTCACCCTTTGTTGCATGTCTTTGTCTGAACTCTGCCTCAATTTACCTCTCACTCAAAACTAGATTAACAGACAATATTTTGATAAAGAGAAAAGCTCAAAGTTACCAAAGATTTCATTTTGTTTGACTCCACAGTCAAGCCCTATGGAAGCAGGAGTCAAGACATCAAACAACTTACTGCATTGGGCAAACCAACCTCATAAAAGTTTTGAAAGTGTTAAAGAGCAAAGATGTGACTTTGAAGACTAAGGTGCCCCTGCCTCATATGCATGTGAAAAGTGGGCAGTGAATACAGGAGACCAAAGAAGAATGAACACATTTGAATAATGATGTTGGTGACAAATATCGAAACTAATATGAACTGCCCCAAAACAGATTTGGAGGAAGTACAGTCAGAATGCTCCTTAAACTTGAAACAGGCGATACTTTATCTCACTTCTTTTGGATATGTTATCATGGAAAAAGGTATTAAGCTTCGAAAAGTAGAGGGTCAGGGAAAAAGAGAAAAGGTTCAAGACAAGATGGATTCCCATCTCCTTCCAACAAGATGGGCTGAAGACTAACAACAATTCTAAGGACGAGGCAGCGCCGGGCAGTGTTTCATTCCGTTGTAGAGTAGATAGCATTGGTCGCTGAGTCTGAGCTAGCCCCAACCCCCTGGGCACCTCATGAGCTAGGGTTGCTATGAGGCAGAATTCATTTGACAGCACTGGATTTTGGTTTCCTTCCTTTTTTTTTTTCTTTAGCAATGTTGCTAATTTCTAAACATGGTTTTTTTCCTTCTTAAATAATTCTGCTATCACATCATTTTCTTGTGAGTCAGTGTTTATACTCCATTTGACTCTGCTTACTTTAACTTTTTTGTTGGATGTAGCGCAGATATATTTCTTTTTGAGAGCTTCTCTGGTTCTTGATTTATTTCGTCCCTTACAGTGAGTTCTTTAGTTTGTTATTCTGCTCACGCTTTCTCCTTCATGCTTCAGGTTCTCTTTCCCTCCTGGCGACCCTAGTTTTCTCTAGCATTAATATCAGTCGAGATCTGTCCCGGCTTTGTTTCTCTCCTGAGTAGGAATTATGTTAGGAAACTCTAGATGGAGCAGGGCTGGGAGGCCAGCAGTCACCTCTCTCCCGCGCCTGCCCTCAAGTATCAGAGTGATTGGTTCCGTTTCTTGCCTGTGGGAGTGCCAGTCAGCACCTTTGCGCATTTAGAAAGCTTTGCCGTGGCCCTCATGTGTAGCGCTACTTTTCAGTCATATTTTCTGACTCTGGGGCCAGACCCTTTCCCTCTGCAGTTCCTCTGTTTGTGTTCAAGACTCGGCTCTCCCTGTCCCTTTTTGCTGGTCAGCTTCCACCCCGCCGTTTGTCAGGTATTTATTGCAACCGCAGAGCTGTTAATGCCCCACAACTCCTCAGTTCACCAGCTCCCAATCTCTCCTTCAGCTGTGGCTCTTTGACACCTGAATTCAAGGGTTCTCAGAAGGGAGCCAGGCAAGCACTTGAATCTCACCAAGCTTAGTTGGTTTTTGCGTTGGGGTGTTGGTTTGTTTGGGGCTTTTTAAAGTTTTTCTTTTTACCCTGTTTTTTATTATTATTAAAAAGAAAGCATAGTTACCACAATTACAATGGATGAAAGCAGAATTAGAAAAAAAAAATGGGCCAGGGTGGTTTTAAAAGAGCTCCCAGTTGGGTTTCCATTCTGAAATTCTAGATGGTTTCCATTGTATAATTATCTACTTATTTATAATTTCTTTCAACTGACTATTTGGAAGAGCTATAGTTATATATTATTCTATTTCATTTTCCTCACAAATCCAGATAGACTGCTGTGAGGAACTTTAAAGTTTCAAATGTAAATGGCTGATATTTTCTATTTTCCTTGTAGATCCTTTCTCTTCTGTTTTACCCTCTCTTCTCGCCTAATCTCTACTTCTGTTGGTCTCTGATTCCCACCTAGTCATTTTTGTCCCAGAACTGCTTCTTCACTGTGTTCTTTTCCCACCCCCTCTTAGTCTCCAGAGTTGCAGTGTCTTTTTCCTCTAGATCTTGACTCCTTTGTTCCTCACGTTCACTGCTGTTTGAGCTGTTTCCAGACATTTTAACATATATACTCACATTTCTCTTCCATAACCTTGGTGCATGTTTCACATTCTTTGGGAAAACTCTCCTATTAACTTCAGAGACTTGATAATTTTCAACTCCTGGTCATTCTTGCTTCACCCCTAGACCCATACCCATCTCTTTGCATTTTATTTTTAAATAAATCCCAGACAGCATATCCTTTCCTTAATATTATACTTCATTTGTTAAGCTCAGTATCCAAGGGTTGAGCCCCGGTGGCAGAAGTGGTTGAGTGCTGAACTGCGGCCCGTGGGCTTGGTGGTTCAAATCCAGCAGCGGCTCTCAGGAGCAGCGCTGGGTAGCTCCCACGACCACCAGAGGCAAAAAAAACAAACAGATGCCCAAAAAACAAACAAACAAACAGATCAGTATCCAAATAAAGCCTTGCAATTGCTCCTGGTTGATAAATCTTTAAAGAGTCTTAATCCATGAGAGTCCTCTCCATCGCCTCTTCTCTTTCCTTTTCTTGCTGTTTACAGTTTGGGAGAAACTGGACTGCTTGCTTGTAGATTATCCAGAGTCTGGGTTTTACTGATGACTTCCTTGCACCGTCCTTCATGTATTCTGGAAAATTTCTTCTTTAAACACTTGAGGTTTTATGGTGTTATTCAGCAATTTGATATAATTTTTCATTGAATCACCATGTGTTTCAAGTCCCTAGAAACCACTTTCTACAAGGAATTAGGGGAGAATGGAATAGACGCCTGGTAATTTATTTTGTACAAATGCACTGAACTTCACCAGATGGAATTGTTTATGGTTTCGTTGGTTGAGAGTCAGCTAAGTAGTATTTTATTTGAGGGAGTATTTCAATTTGCTGGGGAAAATTAAAGGCCTTTTCCTTTCTTTCAAGAAGGCCCCTGTCAGGGGCTGCCTCTGATTCCCAAAAACTGTGAGAAAATAAAAGTTTGAATTAAATTAGAAATTAAAATCACATTTTCAATCTTCTGACCCATAGTAATAGAATCTGAGCGTACTGAAAGTTATACCAGAGCCTGAGATGTGCAGGCAGCTCCCAGTCACCCTTTCCACCGTCGTGCAGTAAAATGGCAGTGTGTGACATACTCTGGGACAGGCACTGAAGTAAAACACCCAGTCTATCACTGTCCCTCTCCACAGGCACAGTGATCTAACAGTCAGCTCCTGACTAAAAGGTAGGTACGTAATTCGAACCTCTCAGATAGACACAGCTGTCTGCTCTCCTAAGATTTACAGATGTGCAACATTTATAGGGGCAGTCACTTGTTAGTGGTTCAGAAATAACTACATGAATTTTAATGCTTCCCTGTACATATGTCAAATGAGCCTTGGGGGTGTTGTGGTCACACATTGGGCTGCTAGCTACAAGGCCAGCAGTTCGAAACCACCAACAGCTTCATGGGAGAATGGAACAATGGGGCTTCCTACGCTTGTGAACAGTGACATTCTCAGAAACTCACGGGGCCATTTCTGCCCTAGACTATAGTATAGGCTTGCTATGAATTGGTATCGACTCGAAGGCAGCGAGGCCGAATTTGGGTTTGTCCATGTGTCAGGAAAGATGAGACCTAAACAGGAGGCAATATTCCTCAAGAATGTCACAGCCTTCCTAGGATGCCGACAGCCGAAATGGTTTGGATGGGAGGGTTTTCATTTTCTCGGAGGGAAGCAGCTGCTGCATGCCGTCTGTGACTGCTGATGTCCGTGCAGCGGTTCTCCCTAATGGAGGCTGCTCTTGGCCTGGCTTAGTCTTTTCATTCCTGTATTCCGCCCCCCTCCCCCTTGGGTGAGGTTCAGTTTTGTACAAAAACATTGTGTATTCTTCCAATAAATCAAAGATTTTCCTTTCACACTTTTTTTTTTAATCAGGAATGAATTTGGAAGCTTTAGAGCCGTCAGGATGCAATGCCAGACTAGAAAATGCCCTTTTCTGATGTGTCCTCACTTCTCCCCTGTTTTAGGTGCTGGGAATCCAAAATGCAAAATTGCGATTGTCATGGGAAGAACCAAAAATTCTTCAGAATCCAGGTAAAAAAAAAAAAAGGCTGGTTGGAAAGCCTACAGTGGAATAGGGGTTATTTTTTTTCTTAGCCATTTCACTTGCTTAAATTGCAGTATTTGGGCTCATAAATCATGATGATATGGGATACATTCTAAGATTAAATGTCACATATTCTTCTGACAGGTATTTTGCTAAAAAATGTATTTGGAAGGCATTCTAGGGGATGTTTCTGTGAATTCTTTGTTGTGGAATTTCCTGTACTGAAAAGGCTGGCTGTATTCTTAGAGCTGTTGGGATCAGGTTATAACCCCACACAAACTCCCCGCTGTCACTCATAGCAGCCCTGTAGTTTGTCCAAGCCTGCAAATTCTTACAGAATCAGACTGCCACATCTTTCTCCGGTGGAGCAGCTGGGGGGTTTGAACTGCAGACCTCTTGGATAGCATCTGAGCACTTAACCACTGCACCTCCAGGGTACCTGTGCATCACATGATAGGATTATTAAAAAAAAAAAAAAGACTTCCTATAGTGGATAATAATTAAATGGCAAGATGTTTAGATTAAAAGCAATGATCTCCAGATGCTTAATTTTGTAGAGCAGATCCTGTTTAGCGATGTTATGCAATCAAGAGAAGCCTCCCTCAACAACGGATCTTCAAATCACAGTCATTGCTCCAGATCACAACTTACCCCAGAGCTGTTCTGTGCAGATCTAGTACATGGTTCCCATTCCGTATCTGACATGGTAACGTGAAAAAAAGAAAGAAAAGAAAATTGCAACTCTACCTAGCAACTGGTTCGCTTTTCCTCTTAGCAAACTGTCCTAACATCTGTTTTCCTCTGAACTAGACATAAACAACACAGCATGATTCTTGTCCCAATCAGTACACCTGGAGTAGACGTTGTCAGACCTTTGTCGGTTTTTGGCTATCTGGGTGAGTACTCAATGTGCATGTCCACACATTAGCGAGCATCGAAGGGAACTGATAACTTTTTAATGTGTGACGTGTGGTCTTAGAAACCTTTTTGGCCCTGTAAATGCAGATATTGTTCACAATAGAACAAATAAAATGAGAAGGTATAATTTCACCTCATTTTATGGGTTTTTTTTGAAAGGTAGATTGTATTCAAGTCTGTCTCCGTCACCTATCGGAATGGGTTAATGAAATAGAGATAAATTCAATCCAGGTAATCCACACAGAAATTCATATGCATCTTCAAGTTTAGCTTTCTTAGTCAACATGTAAGCCCTGAATGCCCAATGCATTTTGAAATATTTGAATACAAAATTTTTCCTTCTTTCTCTCTTGAGGTGGGGTGGCAAAGAAGACAGGACATGAATATGTGTACCGCCCATCCTGTGCACACACCCATTGTTTCTAGTCTACTTGTGTCTTTCACTCACTGAGTATTTACTAATGCTGAACTCTGCTCTATTTGTTTTGGGGTTTTTTTGTTTGTTTGTTTTGGGGCGTCACTGCCCTCTAGTAGGAGTAGGAGGCCCGGTTTTGCTCCTAGACAGCTGCTGCTGGATTTGAACTGCCAACCCTGTGGCACACAATTCCGCACGCAACCACTACACCACGGGGGCTCAGCCCCATATGTTTGAAATATATTAGTGAATAGACTAAACCCCTTACCACCAAAGCACTTCCCTTCTGGTGAGAGAGGCAATGGCTGTTGCTGATGATAGCTGCCATTGAATAGGCTCTGACCTGTAGCAAACCTGTGCCCAACAGGACCAAGCACAGCCCGGCCTTGTGCCATCCTCCCAAGGGTTCCTGTGCCTGAGCCCAGGGATGCCATTCACCGTGTCAGTCCACTCATCCAGGGCCTTTCTCTTCTTCACTCCATCTCCACTGTACCAAACATGACGCTCATCTCCAGGTCAATAACTACAGATGTGTAAAGAAGACCTATTACGTAGTGTGTTTGAAGGTGGTAAATGCTATGAAAAAAAATGATTGGACTTTAGGATCTGTGACAAGCTTGGCTTTATTTTTGATCGGATAAAGCTGACGAAAATATACGATTGGTGGGTAGCACTTGCAGTTTATAGAGTGTTTGACATTATCACCTTCTGGAGGATGGAGTACGTACAGGCACTGGCTAAGACCAGTGGCAAGGTGGGGCATAAGCGAACTCACTACAGCAAGCAAATTGTATGTGGGGCATCATTGAAAGACCCCCACAATGGGTTTGTACATGTTGATGACAAATATCCTCCACATAACCTGCATTTCTATGTGCAGGATCCATTAGCACTTCTGCCCAAGGCCAAAAGAAACAGTGCAGAGAAACTTGACTATTACTGTCTATTGGCAGGAAAAGGGTGTAAGGTCAGTGCGAGGTTATCTCTTAATCTTGGAGGAAGTATAATACAAAGACAAATGAATATTCTCAATCACCAGCATACAAATGTCAGCATTTTCAAGAGGCAAACCTTGACTCGGGCAAACCTGCCTGCTTTTCTAGTCACTGCTTCGACACTCATGCTGAGCCTGCTCTGGCCCCTGGAGCTGGCCTTTCTCGTCTTTGGGCATTGGTTTTCACAATGATGAAAGGAACCTGGAATCACATTACTCACTTTCAGGTTTTTATCATTGGAGCTCTTTGTTTTCTTGCTCTCAAGCAAATCATTTTGGAATTCTCTATGTAAAATATTTCCCAGAAGAAGCAATAGTAAAATAGTCTAGTTGGAGTGGTGAAGGTCAGTCTTCAAATTCATGGCAGTAACAGAGAACAAGTTTGAAAACATCTTTGTCAAAGGACGTCTACGAGTCTGCCAGAGATTTCTGGGCCTGTGGGGCCTAAGGGTTCCAGGCTAAGGTCTACATGGAGATATCCATGAGATGTAGGAACTTTTAGAGCCTGCTTTATTTGAGTACTTTGGCCCAGATCCATTTTGTGTAACTAATTATTTTGTCAATACATTCACTTCTTCCATTTTTATTTCTTGTTTTATAGATCATTTGCATGGAGGACACTTTGAGATCCATTTCAATCAAGTACGAGTTCCTGCTACTAATCTAATACTGGGTGAGAGAAGTTTGGAAAATGAGACTGTCCAGAATTATGGATTCCTATAGTTTTAGACCTGAATCTGGGAAAGATATGCAACTTACCTTGATTTAGATATTTCTTCTTATTAATGGGGGGAGATTATTTATAGACTTCCATAAGTAATAAGGTTTTAAGTTTGGGGTCTATATGGGTATTTTTGTTTTGTAGTACAGAGCATCAATTGAGAACAAAGTTAAATAAAAAAAGCATTGCAATTCAGGAAAACATGCTTTTTCCTAAAGCACGATCTCTTAAGTCAGACTCTATTCATTTAACAAAACTTTAGTACTTTCTGAATTCAAATCCTTTATACATGCTAATTAAAAGTAGAAAATGACTTTGACGACATGTGGCTGCACAGACCTCACCCTCCTGCTTATTAGAATCCCACCTGATCTTGAGAATATTCTGAATATCCTATCTTGTAGGGAAGTGTTTGCATTTCTTACCCCAGTCAGACTCCTCCATCTACTCAATAAACCCAACACCTGCCAGACTCTAAGGTTACCATTCTCTCCCTTCTTTACTGTCCCTGGCCTCTTTCCACAGTCCTGCCTCTGCTATTCTTGCCCCATCTTCTGGATTCTACATGGTGACTGTCAGGCAGTGTGTCTTACCCACACCATTGCAACCATGGTGATGCTTACACAGTAGCTTTGACATTACAAGATTTCAGAGAGATAGTTTTATATTTCTATGATGTATCTATTTCTATTACTGGCAGTTTAAAAAATTACAGAAATAAAAATTCCTATCAATGTATATTGAATCTTAGTACAGAACTGAGTTTTGTCCCTGCCAGAATGTGATTTTTATTGTAGTTGGCTCAACATTTTCCTGGGATTTCTACAAATAGCAAAATGATGGTTATTCTTTTTTAAATTTCATTGAATTTTTTATTAATCATCTTACTGGGTCTCTTACAGATCATATAATAATTCATAATTCAGTTGTATCAAGCACACTTATACATATATTGCCATCAACACTTAAACATTTTTTTCTACATGGACCCTTGGTATCAGCTTCTCTTTTTCCCCCTCTCTCCAACCATCCTTCCAAGTACATGGATTCTTGATCAATTATATATTATTATTGTTATTTTGTATCTTATACAATCCATTGTCTCCTTTACCCACATTTCTATTATTCCTCCCACTGGGTGGTGGAAGTTATCAAGCTAACCTTGTGATCAACCTTTCTCCCCCTCCCCCGGACCTGCACCTACCCCCATGGGATCACTGCTCCCACTACTATTCCTGAGGAATTTATCTGTCCTGGATTCCATGTGTCAAGAACTCTTATATGAACCAATATATATATATGTACCAGTAGACGGAATTGTAAGATAGAATTGGGTCATGATAGTGTGGGGAAGGAAGCATTTAAGAACCAGAGAAATGTGTGGTTTTATCAGTGCTATACTGTACCCTGACGGAATTGTCCCTTCCTTGTGACCCTTCAATTGTCTACAGATGGGCTTTGAGTTTCCACTGTGACTCCCCTCCTTGGCATCTATATAATTGTTTCTTCTCGATTTTTCACTACTTACCTGATACCTGACCCTGTGGACACTTCATGAGCACACAGACTGGTGTGCTACTTCCATGTGGGTTTTGTTGCTTCCTGACTAGATGGTCACTTGTTTAACTTCAAGTTTTAAGACCCTAGATCTGCGTTTCTTAACCTGTGGGTACCAACCCCTTTGGGGGTCAAATGAACCTTTCACAGAGGTCACCCGATTCATAACAGTAGCAAAATGACAATTATGAAGGAGCAACAAAAATAATTTTATGGCTGGTGTGTCACCACAACATGAGGAAATGTATTAAAGCATGTAGCATTAGGAAGACTGAGAATCACTGCCCTAGATGGTATATGTTTTGATAGCCAAGCACCATCAATTTTCTTCACCACATTTGCTTATGCACCCATTTTGTCCTCAGGGAAGGTGAACATCAGCGTGCCAGATTACTAGAACAAAGTGTTCTTGTGTCTAGAGAGGCCTTGAGTAGAGGCACAAAGCCCATCTGCTATCTTATTACTTGTGTTATTCCGGGTAAACTAGAGAAACAAATATATAGAATTGCATATAGATATAAGGGTGCGGTTTATATATAAGAGGAATAGGACATTAAGAAAGCATCCCAACTCAGTCCAGTTCAAAGTCATAAGTCCCATATACTCGATACCAGTCTTTAATGTCTCCTTCTGATTCATGAAGTCACAGACCAGTGGGTGCAGAGTCCCAGCGCCAGCAGGGGTCACCTCATGACTTCTCATTTCCAGGCCTCAGGGTCCATCAACAGCATCCAGTGATGGTAGAAACAACTCAGTGCTGGCAGAGCTCTCCACGTAGCTTCTCCAGCTTCAGAGTCTGTTTCCATCAGGGCAAGGCTGTGTGGCTTCTCCTCTGGCTCCTGCAACTCCTTTGACGCTGCCATCATGTCTTGTCCGTGATTCATTGTCTCTGAGACTAACTCCCAACAACTAGGAATATAGTTTTCATCTTCATGAGGGAAATATAGCAAGATTTCCCAGAAGTCTCAGGAGAAAGCCATGTCCACACAGAGGCCTCATTGGCTACTCAATGGCTATCTCCAGATTAACAGGCTAGACTCCACCCCTACATCTCAATCATGAAATTAACATAAGCAAATGACTGCCACAATACTTAAAAAAATATATGTGCATTGGTCTATATCCTTATCATTATAAATGTATATAGTTACAGATATACATGCCTATACCCATATCCCTATAAATTGCTTTTTTTTTTTTAGGTCAGGTGTTTTGTTTTTTTGTTTTGTTTTGTTTTGTTGTTGTTTTTTTTGGGGGGGGGGATGGAAATCACTGCCCTCTG
>PVJH01033435.1:0-21574 GCA_004026705.1 Nesogale talazaci
GTTCTTCTGCTGGTGCGGAGCCCGGCGGGGTCTGGAATCAGGACTGGGGGCGAAGTCTCGTGTTTCCGGACAAGTTCCTGCTCTGAGCCTCACTTGTCAGATGACCACGCTGCTGGTTCATCACAAAAGGCTTTTGGGGAGGCTTAAAGGAATAAAGAGTTAAGGACCCAGCCTCATATAAAATGATACATATTTTTTTTGGATGCTGCCGTTCATTAAATGCTGCCCTTGTTATTAATGTGAACATTTATGGAACCCTGAAATAGCCCTAGTGGAGCACTGGTGGAGCGCTCGACTGAGGGGACAGCTGTGGGGATCCCCTAGCTCCTCTGGGGGAGGGAAAGACCTAGCGGCCTGCTTCCTTAGATGTTACCGGGTGTCCCTGAGCCCGTCGCTGTGTGCAGTAAGGGAAACCCAGCTATCCTCGCATCCTTGCCATGCTGGACCCCGCCGTGGGTAGCAGCACCGTGTCGTCCCATCTCGTTCCGAGTCTGCCTCTGTGTGGTTGATCCCCCTGCTTTCCCAAGCGTGAGGGAGAAGGCTCCAGGGACGGTCCCTCGGCCGCGGTCACTCGATGGGGCGGTGCTGCTCTGTCCTGGAAGGCTGTTCGGCCTCGAGGCTGACTCGCCATCAGTGAGCTTGACTTTGTTGAACCAGACACGGCGTTGCTCTGGTCGGCAAAGCCAAATGCCTCACCCGTGGCCACCCTGGAAAATGAAGGAGTGTCACTTTCTGTCGTTAAACAAGGCTGAGCAGCCGCTAGTTGGCTTGATAGCTGGTCAGTTTGGGCCTGTTTCACAGGAGCCCCGTGGTGGTTGGACGTGGGACTGCAGTGCACAAAAGCCGGCAGTTCAAAGCCAGCAGCCGCTTCTCAGGAGACGGATGGGGCTGTCGACCCCCATCAAAAAGGCCCCAAAATTCACAGGCTCTGTCCTGTAGAATCGCTGTGAGTGGCCACAGACTGGATGGCAGTGAGTTTGGTTTGGGACTGATTCAGATCTTCAAGAAATCACCAGAAAGTGCAGCAGCTTAAAGTCACTTAAAGAGTGGATTATGTGGGGCTAGCCCTGGTGGCGTAGTGGTTGTGTGAGGAACTGCAGCCCACTGGGATGGAGGTTCAATTCCAGCTCCACAGGAGCAAAGGCTGGGCCTCCTACTCCCACCACCAGAGGCCCCCCCAAAAACAAACAAAAAACCAAAAAGTGGATTATGTCTGAACATTCTCTGGGTTGACTAGGTGGTCCTCCTGCTCCAGGAGTCTTAACTGGGCCTCTGGGCAGACCATCTGGTCCACCTAGCTTCCCTCACTCTCCTGGGGTGTTGGCGTTGGTTCTCCTGGTGCCTTGATTGTCAACTTGGTGGTGGTTAGGCAGTCTCCTTACAGCATGGCCACCATAGGGTCCTCGGACCTCGGACCTCGTCCAGGTGTATGTGTGAACAGAAAGAAAGCAAGCAGTGGGGAAGGAAATAGGAACCAATTGTGTGTGTGTGTGTGTGTGTGTGTGTGTGTCGGGGGTGGGGTGGGGGTGTTCTTAGGGGCAACTACCTGAGTGCAGACTCATGTGTACACGCAAACAAAACACTGCCCAGTCCGGCATCATCCTCACAGCCCTTGCTGCTTCCAGCCTGGGGTTGCACACACTGTGCCTGTCCATCTTGTTGAGCGCCTCCTCTTTTTCCCCCAGTCTCTACTGTCCCAAGCATTGGTCCTTCCTGAAGGGATGCCCACAGGGTCTCCTTTCTAAGGCGCAGCGCTCTGGCTGTCCGTCTGCAGCTGCAGATGTCTGTTCTCCAGGCAGTTCGAGTGCTTTCACTATGCTTTGTCAACCCACACTTGCCTCCCCAAAAGGAAGGAGCCCACTGTGATGGCTCTAACCTTGGATCGGCCAACTCTGGAAGCCTTCTGGGGTTTCCTGTAGGGGTGGAAATGGAGGTGCAGGGGCTGGAGGAAGGCCCGCACCATCTGACTTTACCATCGAGCTGTGCCAGTAGCCATAATGGGAAGCGACAAGCTGCCCTCGACCTCACCCTTGCAGACCAGCTACAATGCAGTGTCGTCTGATTCTCCACACCCACAGGGGCCAGATCGGAGCTGCCCCAAGGGCCTCTCCAAAGCCAATCACAGGCCTTCAGCCTTCCTGCGTGGTATTTGTGGGGCATTTTCCCATGACTGACAGCAAGACCCCTGGAATCCCGCCATTCGCGATCTGCCCCTCACTCCCCTCACTGTCAGACTGGGGGAGGTCACCAAACCACCGTCGAGTTCCTTCACCTGCACAGGTCAGAATCCCAGCTGCCGCCTCGTGGCTGGTGTGAGGCTCAGGTGAGCTCGCACCTGTGAGAACCAGTGCTGGCATAGTGCTCTGTGCAATGGCTCGACCATCCGCTGCGTTGGCAGGCAGGCTGGTGGATGGTGATGAGGCTAGATCCGCCTAGACATGCTCCACTTGCGGGTCCTACGGGGTCACCGATGCCTTTCTTCCGCCTTGTGCCAGCCGGCTCTCACCTTCTCGGAGTCATCCCTCCTCCCCGGGAACAAGCTTCCCGTCGAACCTTTCGAGCCACTCCTGTCACTGTGACCCCATGAGGATGCCGTGAGGGGCCATTGGTTTCAACCCTTTGCTCCCTCCTGCTCCACCTTCACAACGTTCCCCTGCCCGAGCACGTTGTCGAGGCCACCGTGTCAGCCCAGCCCATCCGTTGATGGCCCCCCTCTTTTTCCCCCCCCCCCCCCCCCACCTGGAGATAGATCTTTAATAAACAGTGCTGAAGGCAGTCCTTCTCACTCGGTACACTAGATCATCGTGTGGTTTTGTCAGTAGACTTCAGGGGCGCGTTTGGTTTCTGGCTTAAAGGTGACCTCAGGGCAATAGTTTGGGGGCTTCCTCGGGTTGCTGGGTTTCTGTGTGAGGTCTTCTGACTCCATGTTAACAGCTGCTAGTCTGTGAGGGACCATTCCAACGTCACCAATGAGAAAACGGGGGCCCAGAGAGCTTACGTAACGTCTCCGCATAGCGGAGTGCCGGAAGAACAGATGCAGCCCTCAGAAACCGGGCCGGATGGGTCTTGTCCTTTTTGTTGGACAGCACTGCTGCGCCAGCAGTAGAGCGCGGTTGTCAGCGTGGGGGACCCTGTGCCAGCCCGCCGGTGCTGGTGGTTTTGTCCAAACAGCAGAGTGACCACCTCCGAGGGCGCGGCCCTTCCGTCAGGATGCAGCCCAGCTCGCATCACCCAGGGCCCTGCATGATCTAGGTGTTCAATTAACACGGGTTACTGTTAACATAATGGATCACACGGCTTGTCTGATTTACTTTGCGATTCCTGATTAGATTTGGCCGACTTCAAAATGCAGCCATAATGAATGGGCCCGCCGTTTTGCTTTTTTTTTTTTTTTTTAATCATTCCGTCTTGGGGCCATTGCCACAGAGAGGAGATTTAATTTGAGAGAATTGGCTGGTCGCAGCCTTCTGAATTCCTTCTCTGAGAGGGGAGCTTCTGGGTGCCGTGGTGCTGGGCCGCACCTGGCAGGCAGAGGCAGGTGGCTTCTGGTGGTGGTGGTTTCGAGCAGGGGGAGACCCAAACACCTTGCCTCCTAAGACGGGCCTCAGCACCCTCTGAAGGGTGCTGGAACGATCCAGCGGGCTAGGAGAGCAGATACCTACACTTTATCCCGGACCATGGGAGCCAGGTTCTTAATTGCCAGGGGGCGTTCCAAGGATTTTTTTTTTTTTCTGAAAAGGAAGGCAGCTGGCCAAATCTCTGCTCTAGAAGGATCAATGGTAGTAGTGCATCGGTTCAGCATTGGCTGCTGACCGGAAGTTGGCAGCCCTGCCAACTTGGGAGAGATTGGCGGGGCAGTCGCTTTGCCTCGGAAACCCACATGAGCCAGTTCTTCTCTGCCATAGAGGCTCACCGTGAGTGGGCATCAATTTGCCAGCTGCCTGTCTGTTGGTCTGGGAGTCCCTAGAGCAGTGGTTCTCAACCCTCTTAATGCTGCGACCCTCATATTATGACCCCCCCACCCAATATAAAATTATTTTCCTTGCTATTTCATAACTGTAATTTTGCTACTGTTAAGAATGGGGCAACTCCTGTGAAAGGGTCATTTGACCCCCCAAAGGGGTCGCAACCCACAGGTTGAGAACTGCTGCTGTAGAGAGATGATTGTTGGTAAAGTTAACTTGGCTAATTAGAAGTTAAATTTTTGGGCTGAGCCCAAAATTTTGGGGCTGGTGTTAGTGGTTGAGTGTGGGACTGTGGCCCGCGGACTTGGCGGTTCAAACCCAGTGGCGGCTCTCAGGAGCAGCACTGGGTAGCGCCCCTGACCACCAGAGGCAGTGATGCCAAAAAAAAAAAAAGTTAAATTTTTGTTAGTGATGGGCGAAAAAAAATGCAATTGGTCTATCTGGAGAAAAAGCCACCTAAGAGACTCATCAACAAAATACAAACTGTGAGCATATTTGACTCCGTGGTTGAGCAAAACAGATATAAAAATACATTGTTGTTGAGGGACGAACAACAGAAAAGTGTGTGAAGGGAGATAGCGGTCAGTGCAAGACATGAGCAAAAATGATAAATGATTAAGGGTTCATGAGGGAGGGAGAGTGGATGGGGGAGGAAGGGCAAAAATGAACTGATACAAGGGCTTCAGTAGAAAGAAAATGCTTTGAAATTGATGATGTCAACAGATAGACAAATGTGCTTAACACACTGGGTGGATGGATGGATGGATGGATGGATGGATGGTGATAGGAGCCGTAAAAGCCCCAATAAAATGATTTTTAAAAACATTTTAAAAAAGACAATGTTTAGATAGTTGAGGGAATGGAGCTGGTCTTGGAGATTAGGCGATATGGAGGATTGTGGGTAACTGTTGGATGGGTGATGTGCTGGGCTCCCATCAGGACCGACCGCCAGCAGCTTCCAGGGCATTTGTGCCCTGCCGTGTAGGCCCTCAGGGAGTCAGACAGGCCTCAGTCGGTAGCTGTGAGCTTGGTGTTTGGGGTTGGACGTGGCGGAGGCACCCTGGTTGTGTCCTAGGGAAAGACCCGGGTCTTAGCACAGCCGAGAGGCCTTTCTCAGGCGTGAAAGGATTTGATGTGGGAAGTTTGCTTTGAGTTCCTGCAGCCCCAGCCCACAGACACAGCCGGCAGAAAACGGGGTGACGAGGGGCGAGAACAGAGGGCAAGGTGGTTTGCCTCCTAAGCTGAGCCTGGTATCATACTCTGTGTGTGTGTGTGTGTGTGTGTGTGTGTGTGTGTGTAAAAATCCCATCCTGAGGAGTTTTTTGTGGAAGAAGGAAGTGAAAGGGTCATAGAGGATCGTGTGTGTGTGTGTGTGTAAAAATCCCCTCCTCAGGAGTTTTTTTGTGGAAGAAGGAGGTGACAGGGTCATAGAGGGTCCAAACATTTGTAGGACCAGCTGGAGGTTGGGCGTCAGTTACTGTGAGATGTGTTTACCTTTAAAGGAGCAGTTCAGGGGAGACATCTTCATGGAGGGACCCCCAGAACTTATCATAAGTTTATTGGTTTCCAAATCACCTGCGAAAGAACTTGGGAGAGGCTGAGCTTTCATCAGGAAGAAAGGTGGCCAACTGGTGTCAGAGGACAGCCTCAGAGGGTGGCCATCTTTACGGAAGCCCCTGCCGCATCTCCCCCTGGCTGAGCTTTTAACCTGGTGGCTTTGAACCCTGCTCCTTTAGGTGGGCAGCTTAGTCTTCGCTGCTGTGCCCCTCGGGCACCAGCGAGGAGAAATAGGTGCCCCCACGTGCTATCTGAGCTCTGAGGGGAATGAGAATTCTTGATTGGGCTATGGATGGAATCTGTGTTTCTAAAGTTGGAAAGAGCTGGGCACTTTCAAGCTGGAGTGGATGGAGTGCTGCTGGCCGCAGAAGGCCCCACCCCTCCCTTAAAAACATCCTGCGTGGGGGGGGCGGGGGAGAGGGCATCTCGCAGCCGTGGGCATCGGACACAGACGCTGACTCCATGCGTGAGCCCTAAACCGCCCGCACCAGACACTTGGAGCTAGGAACTTGGTCAGTGATGGTCAACGCTGAAAACCCAAGCCTCTCTGATCTTGAAGCATTTGAGCAAGACAACAAACTCGTTCATTTTGAAACCATGTGAGTTAGGGCAAAACCCCGAACACAATCCACCCCTCCTGTCAGCGACCCTGCGCGTGGCAGAGTCGAACTCTGTTCCCTGGGGTTTCCGAGGGCAGTTTTCTCTAGCTGTCAGTCGCCAGGCCTTTCTTCCAAGGTCCCTCTGGGGACTGGAACCCTTGGCCTTTTGGTGGCAACCAAGCACATCTGCAGTCTGCATCATCTAGGGACTCTCCAGACATCAGACTCTAAGTCTGAGGTGGTTGGTTTTTGCAAGGTGGTTGAAAGGATCGGAAGGTCCTTATTTTAAGCTTGGTAGGCCAAAAAGGCTCTTTTAGAGCAACAGCAAAACTCCACTTTGACTGCCATGTAGTCGATTCCGACTCACAGCCACCTCACCACACAGGGCTGTACGTCCCCTCCGGGTTTGCAAGACATAGCTCTTTACTGCAAGAGAAAGCCTCAGCTGTGTTCTGAGAAGTGACGAGTGGTTTTGAACCACCGACCTTTCAGCAGGCCAGTGTGCCGATCACTACGCCACCGCCACCGTGGATCCTTAAAAAAACAGCAGAGACAATTGATGTATGAGCGGGTGTGGTTTTATGCCAATGAAACTTTACTCACTTTGATAAAGAGTTGTATGAGCCTCCAATAAAAAACACTTTCCTCACAGAAGCCGGGCTGTGGCTGGATACGGTTGGGTGGGCTGTCACCTCCCCAGCCCTTCTTATAAATCCACCTTGATGCTCTTCAATGAGAGGCACTAAATCGGTCTGTCAGCTGAGCCAGCCTGATGTGGCGCACCGTAGCTGTTCACATGTAGTGTGCCCACACATGTACCGCGCCCGGCATGCACGGGAGACTCAGGCACCCTGAGCGCGAGGTGCCTGCATGATTTGCAGCAACAGAATAAGAATAAGGTATGCGCAGAAATACGGTACTACATGTGCTTGATACAATGGATGGATGTATGGATCATGATAATAGTTGTACCAGCCCCCAGTAAAATGATTTAAACAAAAAATCAAAATAAAATATAAAAGACTGTCCTTCCTACTGCCTGTAGGTAGAACACCTGGGCCTTTTGTGAGGACAATCTGCAGTTTGTTGACTTGGCCTTGACAAGCCTTGTCTCATTTCCCCCAAGTGCTAGGAATCAACATGTACACCCCCCTGAGGCGCGCCCCCCCCCCGCCCTGCCCCCAGGGATGGGAAGGGTGACTGAGGCCACTTTTCAGATCCCCGCCACACATTTTGCTGCTGCGGCTCCATATTTTCCATTTCCTGGTAGGCAGATGCGAACATCAAAATTTCCCAGAAATTGTCTGCTTAGATTAAAAAAAAAAAAAAGAAAAGGGAACAAGTTTGAAATGGTTTTGAAACAAATTGTGCAGCAAAACACAGTAAATAGCAGGCAGAGGGTTTTTTTCACTCTCCTCTCTCCTGCTGGACAACAGCGACGTGGGGGCGAGTGGTGGGCTTCCAGGATGAGCAAACCTTCCGTCCCAGAAGCAGAGTTTTCTTCTCTAGGTCCGAGGGGCTAGCCCTGTGCGGGGGCTCGGGGGGGGGGGGGTGCAGCTTTAAGAAGAGCTGAGGGTCTGGCCAAGGCTGGCCCTGGGTCCTCTGGGTGGACCGAGCTGCGAGAGCCTGCTCTGTGTGAGGGCTGCTGGAGCGGCTCGGAGAGCCAGGGACTTGGGGTATGGGCTTGTGGAGTGAGAGCAGGAGGCGGCAGGGGGGCCAGCTCAGACCGAGGAATCCCAGCCTGGTGCCTCAAGCCAGTTGCAGCCGACAGTGACCGGACCACGGTCTCAGAGGCTCTCCCAGGCTGTGCGCATGAGGGAGGCCATGGCCAGGTCTTTGCCTCTCGGGGTGGCTGATGGGTTCACAGCTGCAAGCACACCTCTGAGCCCCCAGGGCTCCCGCTGGAACCCTAAGGATGAAGAGCAGCGACTCCCCAGTGTGCTGCCCAGGCACGTTCTGCCCAGTACCGGGCAGAGAGAGAGTGAAGCTCAAGCTCGGGGGTTCACTGCCAGCCAATGGATTCTCACCCCGAGAGACCCGTGGGACAAGGTAGGACTGCCCGTGCGGGTTCGCGAGATTGAACTCCCTGGGAGTCGAAAGCCCTCTCCTCCCTAAGAGCAGCTGGGGGTTCTGAACGCCTGACGGACTGTGAAGGCCTTGTAACAGCGCTGTGGTAAGGGTGACGCCATTTGTATTCAAGTATCAACTGGCAGAGCTGCTTCAGGCTGCTAGAAGGTAGGAGAAAGGGAGTTGGCAGGCTGTAGGTGAACAGGAACGTTGGGGCTTGGGGTGCTGGTAAATGATTTTTCTTGGGGTGCTGGTTGCTTAGTAAAAAGCAGCGGCGATGATGATGGTAGGGCCCTCAAGGTGCTTCCTGCTCATCGGGCCCCACAGACCACAGGACACCATCCTCACAATTGCCATGTTGGAGCCCATTGCTGCAGCCGCTGTGTCCCTGCATCTGGTCGAGGGGCTTCCTCCTTGCCCCCGAATTTACCAAGCATGGCCAGGGGCTGGCCTCTCTCGATAACATGTCCAACGTGTGTGAGACGAAATCCTTGCCTCGGAGCAGCTTTCTGACTGTACTTCGGCCACAGACCTGTTCTTGCAGCCGTCCACAGTGCTCCGGGGTCCTTCCCCTACCCCCCTTCAGACGCCCCCGTCCTTCATGGATCGTCCTTAGCCAGCTGCCCACTGCCCTCCGGGGTGTCTCCGGCCTGGAGTGGCGCGTGGCTTTCTGTGCCCTCTTCTCCGTGAGCGAGGCACGTCCATTTTAAAGAAAGGCCCTGAGCCAGTTTTTAGAGAACAGGAATGATGATTAAACTCAGGGCAAAAGAAAGCCAAGCATGTTTTCTGCTTGAAATCACTTCATCTACATGAGGGGCTCATTGGATTGAACCTGTACATTTTTATTTGACTCTGAATTAAATACAGGCATGAATTAAATATAATAATAAAATCAAGTCAGGGCAAAGAGGAGACCCCCTGAGGGCTGAGGGAAGGGGTCCATGAGCAGAGAGGCCAGAGAAGGTGGCAGCAGAGATGGGGAGGGCATCTTCCATCCCAAAGGGGGACGTTGGGTCCCTGTGGTCAGTCAAGAAATGACCTTCTTCAACAAAGGTGCTTGGCATACAATGGATGGATGGATGGATTGTGATAAGACTTGTGTGAACACCCAAGAAAATGTTTTTTTTAAAAAATGACCCTTTTTCTCACCGCTGCAGTATTTTGAACACCTGGGAAAGGCAGACCCACATGCACCAGTGCCCCGCCCACAGCAGGTTTTTCTCCTGTGCCTCTCTCCCTTTTCTTAACACTTCCCTCCAATTCGGCTTGAGAAGTCATGGCATATTTTCGAGAACTAATGCTCTGCTCTCGAATACTGTGTTGATTTGTGCCACCCTCCAACGTCACCTCTTCTTCAAGCTTGTCCCCCAACCAGATCGACTGCACACTCCCCTCCGTCCCCCCCCCCCCCCAAGAAAGGGCACCATTTCCTATCTGCCTGGAGCCTATGCCCTGCCCTTGAGAGGCATGGCTCCATGGCTCCGGCTTCAGCCAGGTAACCCAAGCCTCCGCCACCCATTGACTGGCCGTGGAGAAGTCAGAGTCATAAAGAATGCCGGGCTATGGCAGCAGTGATTAAAGCCACAAATCAAAGTGGAGTTTCCTCGTGTGCGCGGTGCAGAGAGGACGGCCTCTGTGAGCAAGGCCGCTCCTGGAGCCGGCCCCTGGCCCCAGCCCCAGTCATCGCCATCAGCAGCCCTCCACGAGGCACAAAAGGAAACGCTCCGCACCGGCCTGGCCTGGCCTGCCCGCCGGAGACCTCGTAAATCTGCACGGGCCTTGTTAGAGAATGACATTTATACGGGGAACGTTTACCTGTGCGGTTTGCCATTGCAGCGTGGCTAAGTCAACAAGAGCCAGCTGTGTCTGGCCAGCCAGGCCCCCCGTGAGCCAGAGGGAGCCGGGAGAGTGCTCCCTGCCTTCTGGCTGGGCCGGGCGTGTGTCGGGCGTCTTGCTGGCGGAGTCCCGGGCGCGCTGTGGTAATGGGTGGACAGCTCATTGCAGGGTCAGTGATTAGAGCCCACCAGCTGCTCTGTGGGAGGAAGGTGAGGCTTTCTCTTCCCACCAAGACTCAGTCTCAGAAACGCCTGGGGCGGTTCGACCCTGTCTTACGGGGTTCTTAGAAGGGGAGTCCACTCCATGGCAGTTTGAGGGTTTTTTTTTTTGGTAATTGATCCTGGTCGGTTCCTTAGCAGAGAAGAACGACATCACCTTACTAAAGTGACCAGATTTTAACATTGGTGAAGCGGGAGACCATTGCCGGGGGCGGGGTTGGAGGGTGGGGGGGGGAGAGGGGATATATTCCCTTCCCGTTCTCCTGCCGTTCCCTAGCTCGTCATGCATTCTTTCCAAAAATTGGGACTTTTTTAAGAGGCCGCGGGATGTGGGGAAAATTGTTTAAAATCGGGACTGTCCCACGCAAAGCAGGGCGTCTGGTCACTTGACTAAGGGACTCAGCCAGCGATGTTACCGCAGAAGTGAATCTGACTGCTGGCAGCCCCCACAGGACCGAGCGGAACTGCCCCGGGGCTTCCCGGCCTCTCTCCCAGGGAGCAGCTGGCCCAGTGTGGGTTGCTGACCCCACCCCGCTAGCAGCCTAGCACCTAACTACCGTGCCCCCCCCTGCACCCCCCCCCACCTCCCTGCTCCTTGTTATGTGGGTCCAAACCAAGAAATCCCATGCCTGGGGGGAGGGGGTGGGGCCCTTCCACCATGCCCAAGCAGGTCCCTGCAGTGAGACCACTCCTCAGGCAGAGGTACAAGCCCACTCAGGCTCGCTGGGCGCGCTGGACGGCCAGACACTGCCCAATCTGACCTATAGGGCAGGACGAAGTGCCCCTCTATGGGGGTTTCCTAGGCTGTGAATATGTATGGGACCAGGTAGCCTCCTCTTTCTCCCTTGGGGTGCCCGGTGAATCAGAACTGCTGATGTCGCAGCTGCTCTAGTAGCCACTCAGCCCCCAGGGCTCGTCTGAGCGGCTTCCAAAGGCATGGATGGCCTTTCCTCACCAGAGGGAGGCTAATGGGAAGGGCTGAAATAGTCGTTCTTAATTATGTTAGCATAGGATGCTTTTGTTTTTCTCTTTTAACGTCGAGGTTTCCTAAAGAAGGTGAGACTCCCTCCCGGCCATGTCACCCGTCTGCTGACACTTTGAGCCGGGCATGGCGGGCCCCATCTGTCACGGCCTCCCACTCGGTGCCCCCAGCGCTGTGTCAGCGACAGGATATTGGATTGTATGGATAGTTGGTCTGACCCGGGGTGGCATAGCTCACACAGAGTTATTGTGACAGGATGACATGTCAGATGGAGAGTCGTAAATACTGGGGACTCCTGGAGAACAGGCTCTTAATGAAAATGCCGGCTGGGACAGACGGGCCCTAACATTGTGCCTCTGTCCCCGGCCGGCCCTGTCATGCCTGGACCAATAAAGGCGTCGAGAGGCGGGTGTTTTATTGTGTTTCTTCTTTCTCACCTTCCCACTTAAAGCTGGCTGCAGTGTGGCCACTCTGACAGGGCATGGTGGCTCTGTGAACTGCTCCAGGCAGCAGGCACCCGGTCTTCCCGCCATCCTCCCTCCCTGTGTGCTGCTTCCTTTCCCTTTCTCAGACTCCACCTCCCACCTCCTGGGAGTGAACTCCTACTTGATCCCCAAGGCCCAATCCAAGTGTCACTTGTGTTCTAGGGAGCAAAGTGCCATTTTCTTCCTCTCTCATGTGCCTCCGGAAAAAGTCCGGAAGACTGTATTCCATTGTAGAAATGGTGAGAGTCCTGTGTCCCCCTCATCTCCAGGACTTGATTGACTATTGAATTGCAGACCCTCTTTTGTTACCTCAAGGATCCCTGTTGGCATGGACGGGTCAGCACTGGACAGTTCTCCCCAAGTTCAGAGATTCAAACCTACTAGCCGCTCCATGGGCTAACCCCAAGGCTCCCTGTCCTCTACCCTGGAACCTGGCATAGGTTTGGTATGGTTTGGAATCAATGTGATGGTTTGGGCTTGGCTGTTAGCTAGTTAAGCACTAAGCTGCTAACGAAGAGGTTGGTGGTTTGAATCCACCAGCCACTTCTTTGGAGAAAGATGAGGCAGTGTGCTTCTGTAAAGGATGATAGCGTTCCAAACCTATGGAACAGCCCTCCCCTATCCCATAGAGTCACCGTGAGTCAGAGTGGACTCTAGCAGCCGGTGACCTGTTAGCTGAAGTGCCCTGGGGCCCCAGTGGTGAGAGCTCAGCTGCTAACCGCCACAAGGTCAGAATGTCTAACCCACAGGCGGTTATGCAGGAGAACAATGTGGCCACCTGCTTCTGGAAGGATTTCGGTCTTGGAAACTGCATGGGCACTTCTACTCTGTCCTCTAGGATGGCTGCAAGTTGGAATCAATGTGATGGAGACGGGGCTAGTGTGGTTTGGGTTTTTACCTGAAATTCGCAACAGAGCAAAGCACGGGCGTGCATGTTGAGTTTGCCGTTGGCCTGTCTTCTGCTTTTATGTTACTAGATGGGCCCGGAGCCTTTTCTTAATGCAGAATGGCCTGTTAAGTTTCTTCCCTTATTTTATTAGATTGCAACTAGTGTATTAAAAAAACAAATCCTGTTCTGGCTATCCTCCCCTTTGATCAGGCTTCTTTCTTGGAATCTGTGATCAACAAGCTCAGGTGGTGGCAGCCGGGCAACAACCAGTTCCAGTCTCCTGAGAGAGGAGGCATTCTTGCACATTGTTGACAGCCAGGCCTGACAGCATTGCTTCTGCTTGGCCATGGGGCTTGGGGGTTTTAGTGTGCCCCAGTTAGGTCCTTCATCCACTTAAAATGGTGTTGTTTTTCGTTGTCGTCGAGGTGGTTCCGACTGACAGCTGTCCGTCCAACCCGACGGGCGGTTGCCGTCCTCCGGGTGAGTTTGTCTGAGCCTGCTGTTGCAGGCACGGTGCCAGTCCCTCGTGTCCTGGCCTCCCTCTTCCTCTCTTTACCACGTGTGATGCCCTTCTCCAGGGACCGGTCTCTCTGATGCCATGTCCGGAACACGTGAGACAGAGTCTTGCCCTTCTGTGCTTTGAAGGAGCATAGGGGTACTGACTCGGTCTCCTTGTCCTGCGGGTGGAATTCTCATCTTCTCGGCACCGTTTATTGAGGAGACGCTTCTTTTCCCATCCACTAGCCATAGATAACACCCTTGTTAAAAAGCAGTTGGCCCTAAGAGCTCGGGTTTATTCCTGGACTCTGGATTCTAGTCCCTTGGTTTGTTTGTCCATTGTCATGCCGGTTCCAGGTGGTTTCGAGGATTGAAGCTGTATAAACGAACACGCGCACACACTCTCTCCCCTCTCTGACTCACGCCGACCCTGTGTGGGGGTCTCCGAGGCTAAATCTGGACGGCTTGAGACAGCCTCGTCTTTCTCCCCAGGAGCAGCTGGTTTCAGGATTTCCTCTCTGTCCTTGTTCTGTGGGAGCCCGGCCAGTCTGTGACTGGGTGTCAATCTTGGAGTCCATCCTGCGGGGGCTCGTGGAGCTGCTAGGATTCCTAGTTCGGGTCCCTCGTGACGTCCACTGCCACGGAGGCAGGTCTGGCTCATCCCAGCCTGACAAGGTTCCCGAGGCTGTCCGTCTTTATGGGAGCACAGAGGGCTTTGAACGCCTGACTTTTTTGTTGCAGTCCAACGAGTTTGACAGTACCACCAGCCCTCATTAGATGGGGAGGTTTTCTGTTATTCATCTGCAACCATCCCTTCTCTCTCTCTCTCCTGGCGTCATCTTCTCTAGAGTCCCGGCTTGCTTGTTGTTGTTTCATAATTTCATTCACTTGTATAAGCTCTGCCTTCTCAGGCTTCTGGTCTTCACTGCTCTTCGGCCTTTGTCATTTTAACTACCTTATCCTTGAATTTGCTAGTTCGATCTTCTGCCTAATTCAATCTGTTGGCAAGTCCTCTGTGTGCATGTTTTTGTTCTTGCTTTGTCTCCCTTATTTCTTTCAGCCCCGGGGCTGTGCTTTCTCTGACTTCTTTTATTCTGTTAGTATTTTGAAGTCTCTTCTTTCTGTCTCCCTCTCCGCTCCCTCCCTTGTTTGGCCATTCCGGGAGCTCATTCATTCACCCCGTGGTCGCGTGCATTTGGACAAAGTATTTCTGCCCCCTGGACTTTAGGTGAAGAACCCTGGGAGTGGAGTGGTTAGCCAGTCTGCTGCTAACTGCAAGGTCTACAGGTCAAAGCCACCAGCCACTCCTCAGGAGAAAGTTCAGGCTTTCTACTCCTCTAAAGACAAGGTCTCGGAAGCCCCCGGGGCAGCCCTCGGCGGGTGACAACCCTGATGGAATGTTCTGCCCCCTAGGACACTTCTCTGCTCCTGGCTATGCTCCTGTTGTTCCCTCCTCCCGTTCTGCAATCCCCTTTGAGTCCAGGGGTTACCCTCCAGTATCATTCAAGGTACCACCCCTGCCAAGCCCTGGGGCTGCTTGGATCTGGGTGGATGTTCTTGGAGACTGCCCTCTGTTACAGGCAGAGGGACTGGCACCTCCAGAAGCCTTCTCAATGGATCATGTACCTCTGACTCCACTGTAAAGAACCTTGTGTAGGGGGTGGGTGTGAGGGTGCTCATACTCTATGTGCCCCCCCCCCCCCCGCACCGCCCCGGAAGTCCACCTTGTGCTCACAGAGCCCACCCTGGTCCAGCCCTGACTGTGGGTGGAGCCTTTCTTCAGGAGGCCTGCCTTTTAGCACATAGCAGCCCCAGGCAGCGGCCCTCTGCCCTGGATGTAAGAGGGAGCAGACAGAGCCCTGGGGGGTCTGTCCTGCTGGTTTCAGAGTGCCCAGGAAGGCAGGTGGGGAGTGACCGTGGGAGCAGACTGCTTTGGAGGCCATCTGCAGCAGCTGAGCAGCCCACTGTGACCAGGTGAAGGAGGGGGTGTCACTCTGATCAGACCTCCAGGGGTCTGGCTTGTTGCTGTCAGAACCCCCTGCTAGGTTGTTGGCAGTGAGGGCAGCTTCTAATCAGGACCCCTGCATCCTAGCACATGCCTGGCTCAGGCAGCAGTCCTCAGCACCGCTGGAAGTGGGGGCAACCCAACCCTCTCCAGATTGTGTCACATTACTGTAATCTGTCCCCCACCCCCCAGCCAGCTCTCTCACCATTGACATAGCTCTGCTGCCCACCAGCCCCCCCACCCCTCATTTGTGCATCACAGTTTCTGTTGTTAATTGAAGGGGCCCTCACAGTGCTGT
Source organism: Nesogale talazaci (assembly GCA_004026705.1). Lineage (NCBI taxonomy): Eukaryota > Metazoa > Chordata > Mammalia > Afrosoricida > Tenrecidae > Nesogale > Nesogale talazaci. The sequence goes on from PVJH01033435.1 coordinate 15,400, forward strand.
TGGGTAAGCTAACTGCAAGGTTGCTCATTCAAACCTACTAGCCGCTCTGTGGGAGGAAAAGCAAGAACATCTGCTCCCTCAGAAACCCGACCCAAGGTCGCTATGGTCAGGATCAGCTTCATGGCGGTGGCTTTGGTTGTCAGTTGGATCTGGAGAGGAGAGTTCGTTAAAAGCACACTCCTCAAGGAGACTCTTCTTTACTAACTTAGCTAGACTGTTGTTCGAAGATGACTTCCAGGAATCGCTTTGGTTCAAGGTTCAATATCTTGATCAAGGCAGCATATTTAGGGGTCTCTCCAACTTCAGTGGGTCCAAGAAGTGTCAAGTCTTTTTGAGGAAATTTGAGATTGTATTCCACATTTCTCCCCCTCTTCTCCTTTGGATTGGGACTCATCTGTTGAGTCCCTGATCCAAGTGTTCGGTGTTGGGCGACGGGCACCATCTAGCTCTTCTGGTCTCATGGCAAAGGGCGCCATAGTTCCCAGAGGCTCTTAGATTTGCAGTGTCATGCCTTCTTTGGTTCTTCAGTTTCCTAAATCCTCTGCTGCTCCAGGCAAGCCAAGCCCTGCCGTCTTTATCATGGATGGGTACTCCCAGGCTTTTAAGACCACAGGCACTCGCCCTCAAACGAAAGGTGTGTGGGGGTGGGGTGGGGATCAGAAACTTTAAAATCAGTTGACTGAGCATTTCTGGGAAGCTTTGAACTCTTAGCCTTCCAACCAAGGTGACTTGGCCAGTGAGGGGTGTGCCTGTCATGGCAGCCCCTCTCCCATAGTCTCCTCTCCTTTTTTCCCACCTGTTGATAGCTGTTGTTGTCAAATTGCATATAAAAAGCACATTTTCCATCTCATCCCTTTTCTGGCGTACACCTCAGTGGCATCAGTGCCATTAGTCAGGTTGAGTAACCATTATCCCCAATCGATGCCACTTTTCTACAGTGATCGTCTTTGAGCCTGAGCAGTCCATTTGCCCACGCTGTATTTCAAATCCGCGTTCACACTCAGCCTGTCTGGAGATAGCTTGACTCAAGAGCGTGGAGATGGGCCCGCCCGTGCCCTCCCTAGAGCATCCACTCCCAGTTTGTAGGGGGGTGGGTTGCTTTGGGTCACTAGCCCTCAGGTGGGCTCACCGTTGTCACTTGCTGCCGTGACAGTGGCGTGGACTCGTGGGACTCGTGGCGACCTCCTGGGTAACAGAATGAGGCCTGGCCCCATCCTCTCTTACCCCACTATCTGTGCGGTGGGTGTCCAGGCTCCTGTTTGCTGTAGTTCTCACAGTCCGTCTCTGGGGAGCCCCCTCCGGCTCGCTGACCCCTCTTCTTTATCAGAAGTGGTGCCTTTGCTAGTGTCCAAAGTAAGCCCCGAGATGCCTCCCCACCTCTGCTTCCTACGAGCTTTCTGGTTCTAGTTCTTCCAAGACCGGCCCAGCGAGGAGCTCTTTCAGGGCCAGAGGTTGCTCCAACCAACCAGCCAACCATCCCACCAACCAACCAATCGACCAACCAAGGTCGTCAAATCAATTCTGATTCATAGCACCCTAGAAGGCAGGGTAGCTCCACTTCCGCGGGTTCCCGAGACTGTCACAGGAGGAGCCAGCCTCGTCTTTCTCCCTCAGAGCAGTTGGTGGGCTTGAACTGCTAACCTTGTACTAGGCAGCCCCACTACCTAACGTGCTAAAGTGCCATCCATCGATGGCAACTGAAAGCAGCCCTGTCAGGCAGGGTCGAGCCGGCTGGCCCTGTGAGTATCCGAGACTGTAGCTCTACAGGTGCAGAATGCCCCGTCTTTCCCCAAAGGAGCAGCTGGTGGTTTTGAACCATGTACCTTGCAGTTAGCAGTCTAATATGTAGTCACTCTGCCACCATGAATCTTACGAACTCATCTGGGGCCACCTTGACCTGGAGCGGATCATGTGTTGGGTGTTGGGGGCTGGATCAGGAGAGGCCACCTGTGTTTTGGCTGGCTGGCAGACGTGGCTCCCTGAGCTCAGTGCCCCGCAGAGTGGGTAGCAGCCTCAGGCACAGAGGGGGCTGCAAGAGAACTGGGGGATCCGTTGTCACACAGCCCAAGTGTGTGCCGCCGGGGAGCCCGCCGTGTCCCAAACGCCTTGCCTGCCCTGCTCTGCCATCTGGATTACTGACCTTCCTGGGGAATGCGTCAGCCCTGGCAAGAACCCCGATGTGCGGCACAGGGACCCCCAGGGTGATTGCCATTCCGAAGCCGTGTCCCAGTCTGGGACCCAAATGAAGCCACCGCACCTCAGTACTGGTTGACTTTGTTGCAAATTGGTCCAAGAAACCCCATTTTTAGTACCGTTTTGCTTTTCTGCATTGTATTAAGCTTTCATGGAGCTAATTGCCCCTCTCTTGTCCCCACCAAGTGAAAGAAAATCCGGTGACAGAAGCGTGAAGGGCGGTTATTTGTCAGCCGTTTCACGCTGCACTTCTAATTTGGGTATAGAGGCTTGCCCATGGTCCTGGTGGCCCAAACCTGTGGGCTGCAGACTTGGGCTCACGATGCCCCCACCCCTCCCGGAGACCACTGTGGCCCAGTGCCATGGGAACAGGAACCCCATAAGCAGGATGCAATTCCCTCACCATCAAGGACCCTAGACAGGGGAATGCAGGGCACCCGCTTGCAGGGAGGGCTCTCTGCCCCTCTGTGGGCCTCAGGACAGGCCCTTGTTTCTCTGTTTCTGTTCCTTGCCTCCTGGAGATCTTCCTGTGACCTGGCATCAATCTGTCCCCTCTCTGCTGGCAGCTCACCCGCTTGCTTAAGCTCCTTCTGTATCTGAAGAGATGTCCACTTGGAGACTAAGCCTGCCTTATTACCACCACAGACATAGCCCGATCCCAAATGGGGTTCTAACTCTGGCTGAGCGAGAGCTGAGACTGCACCTCACAGACTTTGGGGGACACAGTTCAGGACATAACGACTCTCCGCCCCATTCTGTGACCTCTCTCAGGCAGTAGGACCTCTTAGCAGTGACCAAAAATGCCAATGGTAGCAAACAATCCCAAAAATGGGCCCTTGTGGCCACTAGTCATTTCACGTGCTGTCCCTACTGTCAGGACACCACAGGCTTGCTCAGTTGATCAGTACAGTCCATCCTTCTGTCTGTTTATCCCTCCTGTCCTCTCTCCATCCAATTATTCAGCTCCCAGCCACTTTCACGGAGGGACCACCTTGGGTCAGGAACCCCTCGGTGGGGCACTCGGCTGCCATTTAAAAGTTTGGAGGTTCAAGTCTACCCAGAGATCCCTGGGAGAAAGCACTTTCTGGAGAAGGAGCCGTGGAAAACTCTAGAGGACACAGTGCTGCTCTCACAGGCGGGGGGTGTTCTGTGGCATCAGTTGTGTACCTAGCATGTGAACAGTGCTTTCTCTTGGGGAGGTGTGGTGGGTGGAGACAGACTGGGTGTGGGCAGGTTCCTGGGGGAAGAGTAATGGCTGAGGGGGCAAGCCTTGAGGTGGGATATGTGGGTTCGACCCTGTAGGCAGGAAGGGGTCTGGGAAGGGGAGGGCTGAGCTCCAGGTTTTAAAGAGGAGAGGGCAGAAACCAAGAGGGCGTGGCTTGGGGAACCTCCAGGGCATTGGGTCTCCACCAGAGAAGGGGCCAAGGCTTGGGAACCAACAGAGGAACCAAGTGGCCAGGGAGGGTGAAGGGGGGCGGGGGGTTGGTGGAGACGAGATCAGAGTGGAGGGATGGGGTAGCCCATATGGAGGTTTAAAGCAGGCACCCCAGGTGTACTCCCTTGTTGTTTTTTGGTGATTCTCAGCTGGTGCTGTGGGCCCCCGAGATCATTTGGCAATCGTGGGTGCTGTGGGGAGAGAGGGTGGTCTGGGCCTCCCCTGGGGAGAAGTCAAGGATGCCGCTCCCCACCCCATCCTGCTCAGCCCTCCACCCCCACCCCCCACAAAGACCGATGGGGCCCAGAATGTCGATCTGGCGGAGGTTGCGAGCCCCGCTCTGTTATTACATAGTTCATCAGCTCCTGATTGATTTAGTTTGTCTTTGAAAGCTTAATAAAGAAGAAGCATTAAACCGTCACGGGGAGAGGTTATTAATCACCACCCCTGGTCAGAGTGATTTAACAAGTGACATTGACGATAATGCTGGCGGAGGAAAGGGGACCCAAGCCTCGCGTGCCGGGGGTGTTTTAGGGAACCTGGCACTCTAAGCGAGACCCCTGGAATCGGTCCCTGCCCTCACGGGGTCACAGTAACCTTTCCTCCACCACCCTGCCCCTTTGGACTCTGGTTTGCAAGCCTTGGGTGGGTGGGACCCACCCATGATCCACCCTGGGACACATTTACCTTCAAAGCAAACACAAGGACTCCGGAGCCTTGGCACGAAGGCACCGTCATCCCCTGCAGATGAAAGTGACCCTCTTACGTCTGGAGACGTCACCCAGAGTCGGGCATTGGGGCACCGCTTTCCTTCCTGGCCCTCCACAGTGGGCCGACCTGTATCGTCCGGCAGCCTCCAAGCACTTCTTGAACTGGGGAGGGGGTAGAGGGTGGACCTGACTGCCCAACGGGCGTGGCAGCTGCCAGGGAGAGGGGCTCATGTGGGGGACACGGCCAGGACCCCTGCCCCAGACCCCTGAAGGGAAAAGCTTCCTCATCAGTTAGGTCCCTGTGCCTGAGGCAGGAGACCAGTTGACAATGCTGATCAAAGTGCCGGGCAGCAAACTGAAAGGCCAGAGGTTGGATCCCATTAGCAGGTCCGGGGAGGCAGCGGTGGCAGTCAGCATCTGTAAAGGTGACAGCCTGGGGCTCTCTGGGGAGCAAGTCTAGTCGCTCCTATGGGAGTGCTGTGGGGTGACATCATCTCGATGGCAGTGGGGCGTGGGGTGTTGAAGACCAGACTTGTATTTTCATGTCTTTTCCACATGACTGGATCAAAATTGTCATTTGAGGTACAGGAGGCTTTGCTGTGCCCTTCCCCCCTAACAGTCTCTCAGTATAAAGCTTACCCCACCCCCCACCCCAGGGGTACTGACTGTCCACCTGGCTGTTTATACTGGACAATGGGTAGCCTACTCCACAAAGAAAGCAAGAAGCCCACCCCTGTCATGCAGGTTTCTTGGTATTTCAGGTGGACTTGACACAGCTTTCCTCTCTGCACACTTGGTATGTTTAATTAGGATAATAAACTGATTACTGTTACTGAATCCGTTTATTTTAGCGCTCAGATGGTGGTAGAGCCTCTCTCGCTGACAGTCAGAACAGAATCGCTTCACGGTGTTGCTTCCTGGTCCCGTGTGTGGAGGAGACAGTTCCTGGGGCTCCCGGGGCTGCACCTGAAAGGCTGGCTTTTGTAGAAACTAGATTTTCTCCGCTTTCTCAGGGCTCCTGGGCCCTCCTGAACTGGACCGTGCTCATCAAAGATGCAGGAGACCGACTCTCCCAGAGACTGATCCCTATTAAAAGGCAGGGCCCGGTGTGGCATGGGAGGGCCGCTGAGTCCAGCGCTGGCTGCAGCAAGGGTCCGCCCCGCTGTGTTGCTCCTGCCCTTGGGTCTGTGCGGTAGCCCCAGCCCTGGCAAGAGGCTGTTTGAAGCCGCCGGCTGCCCTGAGGGAGAGAGACAGGCCTTTCTGCTTCCCAAACCCATTAGTCTCAGGAACTCACGAGGCATCTCGGTCCTATCCTTTCGGCTCACTCGGTGTCAGCAGTTTGGTTCTCTTTTCAGTAGGAGTGGCTGTGTGGAGCTCCAGGGGTGAGGCTGTGAAAGTGTCTCTTTGGTGCCTGGACTCTGGGTCAATTGAGACACACCATCTTGGTCCTAGCTCAGCCAGGGGCTATAGACTTTGTAGTGGGCATTTGGAGTCTACACCTTGCAGGGACACTGCCCTGGGGTTTTAATGCCGTCTCGTCCTCTTCCTGGCTGCCTGCCTTCCCAGCAGGCAGAGTGGTCATCGCAGGGGTGGTTATCATGGTGGCACCTGCCTTTCTCACACTCTTCAGGGTGACCCGGGGGTGCACAGTCTTGAGCCCGTCGGGAGAGGTTGGTGGCCCTGGTGCAGTCCTGCACAGGAACCCTCCTGGTGTGTCTGCTGAGCCCTCTCTGAGCAGCCTGCAGCCACGAGGCCCTACCTGGGTTCGCAGGTGCATGGTAGACGTGGCCTAGGCAGCCTTGGTGTAGACTCTGCCCAGAGTGCTGCACCACACTTC
>PVJH01033436.1:0-21587 GCA_004026705.1 Nesogale talazaci
TGGTGGTGGTGGAGAAGGAGGAAGAGGAGGAGGAGATGGTAGAGGTGGTGGTAGTGGTGGTGATGGAGATCGTGAAGGTGGAGGTGGAGGTGGTGGTGGAAGTGGTGGTGGTAGAGGAGGAGGAGGTGGTGGAGGTGGTGGTAGAGAAGGTGGTGGTGAAGGAGGTGGTGATGCTAGAGGTGGTGGTGGTGGTGGTGGTGGTTAGGGAGATTGTGAAGGTGGAAGTGGAGGTGGAGGTGGTGGAGGAAGATGAGGAGGTAGTGGCAGTGGTGGTGGCAGTGGAGGTGGAGGTGGTGGTGGTGGTGGTGGTATTGGAGGTAGAGGTGGTGGTGGCCACCTAACATGATCTTGGTTCCGAGAAGAAGTTCGTATTGTATTGTTGAACAAGTGTCTCTCCATACATCACTGTGTCTGAACATGATTTGTTGTTTCTTATAATGCTATGGGCAGGCTGGAATTCACCCCACCATTTTGTGCTATGTTCAATATCAACTGGGAGTCATTTCTGGCTCTCTATTCAGCTGGAGCTCAACTGGGGCCCAGCCAGTGGGGAAGACTTCACTCTGATGATAGGCAGTCCAGTGCTCTTCTTTGGTGCCCCTCTTCAACCCCCATCCCACAACCCTCCACCAAGCTCTCCCCAGCATGCTTCTCTCCCTCCACTGCTTCCTCACAGCATGGTGCTTATGTCCCAAGAGAATGGAGATGGGTGCTGCCCAGACCCACAACTGACATGTCAGTTCTTCTGCTTCTGTCCATCAAAGGAAGCCACCAGGCCAAAAGGGAAACTGACTTCAACACTTAACTCCAGGAGACAAATGCATAGAGGGGAGAAATTGATGATAGCCAGCTTTAAGACAATGCCACCACCCTGCATAGTGCTTGCTAGAGTCTCTTTCTTTCTACTGAAGGATTTGCCACATTTTATGTACTTGGCAGTGCACTTCACTCATAACAAACAAGATTGCACGATGCCACCAATCTATCTTTATCCTGAGGTAATTTCCATTCTCCCTGCTAGCTGCCCGCCTCCCGTCTGCAGATTAAATCTTCTGCTTGCTGAAATAAGGCAGAATGGGGAGAAGAAAGTTTTTTTTTAATTCATTTTATTGGGGACTCATACAGCACTCATCATAATGTATACATACATACATACATACGTTGTGTCAGTAGAGAAGAAAGTTTTTAACACACCCTGTGAAGGGGAATAGATACTTCCAATGTAGAGTCAGATGCGGAAAAAGATCCCATAAGTTGCAAAATCTTGGATAATTCCTGTGAAACTCCATTAAACATCTTCAGGAGTGCCACATGGGGTGTTGGAGTTTCACCAATGAATATTTGTACCAGTCAGCTAATTAATGCCACAACAATTTCCAACATTTCAGAGGCTAAACACATTAGTGTTGAATTATTGCTCATCTAACAGCCCAGTGTGTGTTCAACTCCATATGTTTACTCAGCTCCGGGTTGTCATTAAGAGGCCCAGGCTGACAGCAATGATGTCACTGCTGAGCCTGGTCATGACGGCCATGTTGGCTGTCCTGGAGTAGAAAGAACAGGAAGGATGTCGTTATAGGCCAGGCCTGGAAACACGCAGCACTTTGTCTACTGTTCCATTGGTCACAATGCAGTCTGTAGTCAAATCCAGCTACAAGGGAAGCCAGGAAATGTAGTTTGGCCCAGTGTCCTGTAAGGAGAAACAACTTGTTCAGGGATGAGCCAGCCATGTCCGCCCAAGTGTCCAGCAGCCTGTTCATGATATACAGACCATATGACATGTGCCCGTTAACATACTGCTCACACTTATGTGAGCACTCAAACCTGGAGCAAGGTGGGTGGGCACTTGTACAACATGAAGGAAGTACCCAGCAGGAAAGTTGAACACACCTCCCCCAGCTTTCCGTATCTAGAACAAAGACCTTTCCAGACTGTACACAGTGCCATCTGCTGCTAATGGTTAGGAAGCAAGATGAGAGGTGGCTTTGGGTTTGGGGAGCAGATTCACTGGTCTGGAAGAGTCGAAATTCAGTCCTCGAGAATCTTCACTGGAGTCCCTAGGTGATGGCAACAGTGGACTTGGTTGCTAACCAAGGTACCTGGGAAGAAAAATCTGGTGATCTACTTCAGAACATTGGCCACCATTGGAAACCAACCCTATGGAGTAATCCATCTATAGAGGATTAGAATAGGGCACTGTCCATATAAAGATTGTGTAAGGAACTAGCTATCAATACTAGACATAAATATTGACTAAATACTAGACATAAATACTAGGAACCTTAGGGAGGTTGAGTTTATGTTAATTGGGGAGGAACAGCACAGTCTAGGATGGGGAGAATGGCTGCACAACTTGAACAATAAAACCAGGGTCACGCAACTCAGTCAGGGTTCTCCCCCACCACCACCACCACTGTCATGACTCCAATTCTACTGTACAAATATGGCTAGACTAGAGCATGTATATGGGTATAGATAAGAGTGAAACCCCAGGGAATCCAGTACAGATAAACCCCTTAGGACTGATGAGAGTAGAGATATGAGGAGGGGAAGGAGAAAGTGGGGGAAAAGAGGGAAATAATCATATCCCTGAGGGATGGTATGATAATCACGTACTCTGGTGCCAATTGACTGAGTCTAGCCTGTCAATCTGGAGATAGCCAATGAGACCTCTGTGTGGGCATGGCTTTCTCTAAGAATTCTGGGAAATCTCACGCTATTTCCCCTATGGAGATGAGAGACCATGGAGTCAGCCCTTGGGAGACATTGCAGCTGTCGAGACAAAAGGTTGACTCCCTGCTACGTGGGTTTACCCTAATGGAACCAGAGCTCTAAAACCAGAAAAACCACATGGCGGCTCCGCCAGGACTGAGATGCTTCTATTTCCAGTGGATAATGCTGATGGACCCTAAGTCCTAAAAACAAGGAGTCATAGGAAGACCCCTGCCAGCACCAGGATGCTTCTACTGCTTCTACTTCCACTGGAAGCACAAGACTCTGCACCCACTGACCTGTGATTGTCCTGGTATCATTGCACATGTTTCATGAGTCAGAAGGAGACTTTATAGACTGCTATCGGACATATGGGCTAATATCACACTTATGACCTTAGACTATACTGAGTTTGGATGCTTTCTCAATGTTCCATTCCTATTGTATATCAACCTTTCCTTTATATCCATATGTGTGTTTATGAATTTGTTTCTCTAGTCTACCCGGACTAACACAAATGGACAATAGAAAAATGGGCAAAGGGAGACACCAGATAGTGAAAGACATGACAAAATAATAATAATTTTTAAATTATCAAGAGGGAGGGAGAGGGAAGGGGAAAAATGAGCTGATACCAAGGGCTCAAGTAGAAAGAACGTGTTTTGAGAATGACGATTGCAAAAAATGTACAAATATGTTTGACACAACGAATGGATGTATGGATTCTGATAAAAGTTGTACGTGCCCTCAATAAAATGATTTAAAACAACAAAACAAAACAAATTTTAAAACTAGAATGATTTTTTAAAAAAGAATCAGGGTCACTAAACTGCTTGTAGAAACTGTTGACTGGGTGTGTGTTTTTGCTGTGTGTATTCTCAACAACCACAGAAACAAATTGTGCCATGAAATCGAATCTTGGTCCTCATGAAGAGAGCCCTGTGAGACACAGATCTTCTCTGACTCACGTGAGGTCACCACGACTTGGAGTTACTCCACGGCAACTGAATTTGAATCCTTATTTACTTGGTAGCAGCAGGACATCAGAGGAAAATCACACAGCAATAATTTTCACTCGACAGGCACCAGTCACCTATGGTGAGGATGAAGGGAGACTAGGTGTTTGGGCTTGGTTTTCAAAATGAGAATTAAGAGGAATCTGTGAAAGTTCTCTTTGAAGGTGCAATGGTTAAAGACAAATGGAAGCAAATGCTGATTGATATACAATCCTGCAGTAACAGTGACTGTGAGTAGATATTTGAATAGACACATAGACTGAACAGGTGTGGAAGAGAGTGTGAGTAGACCCATGAACATGTGTCTCATTATCTTTGCTGAAAATATATCCATGAATTTGGTTGAACATAGGTGAGGCAAGACTAAAAATGTTCTTAGAACCAAACACCATGAGGGAATGAGTAACTAAGCCTGGGGGGTGGGGTATCTCAGGGAACAAGAATGTCAGCTCTCACAACAATACATGCATCAATTGTATCAAGCACATGTGTACATATGTTGCCCTTATTGTGTTCAAAACATTTTCTTTCTACTTGAGCCCTTGGTATCAGCTGCTCTTTCCCCATCCTTCTCCCCCCACTCTCCCACCCACGTGAACCCTTGATAATTTATAAATTATTTTTATTTTCATAGTTTACATTATCCACTGTCTCCCTTCACAAACATTTAAATTTTTTGTCCCCCTGGGGTTAGGGAGGGGTGTACATTGATCATTATGATAGGCTCCCCTTTTCTCCCCCTTCTTCCCCCTATCCTCATGGTATCACTACTCTCATTAGTGGTCCTGAAGAGTTTATCTGTCCTGGATTCCATGTGGTGGGAACTCTTGTCTGCACTGATGTACATGCTCTGGTCTAGCCAGATTTGTACGGTAAAGCTGGGCTCATGAGAGTGGGGGGAGGAAGCATTAAAGGACTAGAGAAATGTGTGTGTTTAATTGGTGCTACACTGCACCCTGGCTGCTCAGCTCATCCTTGTGACCCTGCTGTAAGGGGGTGTCCAATAGTCTACAAATGGACTTTTCCTCTCCACTTTTACCTTCCTCATTTGCATCAAAATGGTTGTTTGTTTGGGGTCTTCCAGTGAGACCTCGTGATCACACAGGCTTTAGTGCTTCTGCCGTGTGGGTTTTGTTGCTTCCCTGCTAGATGACTGCTTGATTATCTTCAAATCTTTAAGACCCCTGACACTACATCTAGTAAAAGTCATTCACCATCAGCTTTCTTCGTATTAGCTTATTCACCCATTTTGTCTTCAGAGATCGTGTTGGGAAGGTGAGCATCACAGAATGCCAGATTACTAGAACAAAGTATTCTTGTATTGAGGGAGGACTTGAGTAAAGACTCAGTGTCCATCTGCTGCCTTAATATTTAACTTATAAATATATGTACATAGACCTATATCCCTAATGTTATATATTAATACATTAATACATTTATTAATACATTAATAAATATGTATAGGCCTATTCTAGTTTTTCCTCTATTTCCTTTTACTTTTCTTCTCTCCCACTATCATGTTCGACCTTCATTCTGCTTTCTGTACTTCCTCATGGCTACATTACACTTCATTCAAACTTCACCAGGCATTCTATGTCCTCCTTGCCATTGATTTTAGATCTCTTGTTATTCCCTTGTCCTTGGGTTTGTTGACTCCCCTGTGACAGTAGTCTTGAAAGATCATGGGCAGCAATCTAAGATACAACAGGAAGTCTCCCTGCCCAGGGGAAAGAAGAATGGGGAATAGCGAAGACACATGGAACTAGTGCATGAGACTAATGGACCATGCAAATAGTAGTCTCCAAGACCCTGAGACCGGAACAACCACATGGTACTTGGTTACCATTGCCAACTGCTTTAAGAGAGATCACATTAGAGGGTCCTGGATTAAATGGGAGAAAAAGTGAAACAAAATTCAAAATTATTACAAGCAAAGCAAATAAAATATATAACTTTGGTGATCAGATGGAAACTGGTTGGACACCCAAGGCTCAGAATGAGCTTCAGATCTAGAGATGAGTTCACTACCATGATTTAATTTTCAGCCAGACAATTGGCAGACCAGGACAACCATGATACTGGGGAGGAACCCGTGCCTTAGAATAATGAACCATCTGTGATTTAAAGGACTGGAGTTAGCCCAGAAAGAAGGTCAAAAAGGTTAGTGAGGAAGGAAGGATGGAAGTAGATCAATAAAGTAGGCTATGTGACGTTTTATTGTGGGGATTGCAGTCAAAGACATGTATGTGAATGATGGGGGAGGCGGGTACTGACCTGCTCTATTAACCTTCACCCAATGCACAACTTAAAAAGAAGAGCCCACGCCAAGGTGATCTTTCTTCTTTGGGAAAGGAATTCAATTCAGTTAAGCAACCCAATAAGAATTTATGGAAGATGGGAAGGCAATAAACAACATCATTGTTCTCTGGATAAGCAAGATAGCACATGAGCGAAGCTGAAGGAAGGATGCAAGGGACATCCTTGGAGTATTTTTGCTACTTCCTGTGTGTCTCTAATTATTGAAAGTTAAAAGCTGAGATGGAAAGTTACATTTTAAGGAAGTCAGCCAATTACAATAGAGAACTTGACTAGAGTTTTGTGACTTCAGTTATAGTCCAGATTTACCATTATGTGTTTGTATTATTAATCAGTTTTAAAATGATTGAATCAGAAAACCTTTCAAGACCCTTTGTAACTGGGAGTTTTTTGTTATTATTGTTATCATTAATCATTTTATTGAGAGCTCTTACAGATATTATAATACATAATTCATCTAGACATAATTTTATAATTGCTACCACTATCAGTTTTAAAACATTTTCTTTCATCTTGAACTTCTTGATATTGGCTCCCCTTTCTCTCCTCCCTCTTCCACCCTAGCCCCAGGAATCCTTTCATATTATGTTATGTTGTCTTGTGTTGTATTATTATTGCCATATCTTATATCATCCAATGTATCCATTCACCTGCAATTCTGTTATTCATTCCCCTCACGTGGGGTTGTGATAGGTAGGTTTGCTGTGCAACATGGTCAATGAACATATGTGAGATTAACTGAAGGGCAGAGATATAAATGACTCTGCGATCCTCACCTTTCCCTCTCGCTCTCAGATCTTCGGACCAGTGTGCAGCCGGCTTCCTTGTTTGTTCTGTGCCTCCATTTGCAAGCTACACTACCTGTGGAACACCTAATCCTTGAACTGTGTCACTGTAAGTTGAGGTTCCTTCAAGCCCTGCTTCACCACGCTACTGGGATATGTAGCTCTTTACTGTTGGACCCTGTCATCTGGCTATTGGTGACCTGCCTTGCAGTTTGCTGCATGTGGCTGGATAGCCTGAATTTCTCTACAGAGGACTACCAGGCAGTCCTCTGCCAGTGTCTCCCAGCTGTCTCACGGGAGTGAGTTGCACCAAACTATTCATACTGCTTTAAGGATTAATTAACTGTTTATTTCTCATGTGATATATATAAATATGTATGTATATATATTTATTTATTTATTAGTGTCCTGGTTTTTGTTTCTCTTGAGCACCCTGTCTAACATAGGGGTTATAGAGCCATCACTGCTCTCAGTTCCTTCTCCTCTCCCTCTTCCCACACCATCAGGGAATCATTACTTCCATGACTGTTTCTAACGGGCTATTTATATTGGCTTTCATGAATTGAACACTCATAATCATACAAATGAACATACACAGTTCTAACAAGATTAATGAGGTAAAGCGAAGACCATAATAGTAAGGGGAGGAAGTATTAAAGAACTAGAGAACAATTATGTATTTCATCAGTGCTATGCAACACCCTAGATTGCAGGGACTCTCCAATTATCTTACAGGTGGGCTTCAGATCTCCACTTTGTCCACATTCCTTCACAACAATTTGATTGCTTGTGAATTTCTGATAACTATCTCAGTTGACACCCCATGATCACACAAACTAGTGTGCTTCTTTCACGTGGGCTTTGTTGCTTCCCTATTGGATGGCCTCTTTTTTAACTACACACCTTTAAGATTCCAGACACTATGTCTTTTAATAGCCAGGCACCTTCACCTATTTTGTCTTCAGTGATCAGGTTTGGAAGGTGAATATCATCTAGTGCCACATTATTAGAATAAATCATACTTGTACTGAGGTAAGATTTAAGTAGAGGCCCAAAATTCATCTGCTTCCTTGTTGTATACATATATACATACACAAACCTATCTTTATAGAGATACATATAAATGTATATATATATATTTATACCTATGTATAATTTTTACTCTCCTCTTTTTCTTTTTTCTTTCTCCCTAGTCCACTATCATGCTTACCTATCATTCACCTCTCAGTAATTCCTCTCAGATACATTTCAGTTGATTGAACATGATCAAGAATACTACACCCTCTTCACCATCAATTTTAGAACCATTGCTATCCCTCATCCCTTTCATTATTGGCTCACCACGCACCTCCCCTGCCTCCTCCCCTTCTATCCCTCCCCTACCTCCCCGAACCATCAGTCTCTCTACTGTCTCTTGGGATTGCGTATCCTGCTTATCTCATATAGATAGTCACCAAAGGGAAAAGAAAGACCATACAAATAGCTCCAAATCGAACTGTTATCCTGACCCAGAGTGTATGGCCCTCTTTCTGTTAAACAGCGAGCAGTACCTGTTATAATCCATCAGTCCAATCCTTTTTTCTTTCAGGGCTCCATATCCTGGAACCTGCTTACCTAACACCACTTATACCTTTTATTCATCCTCATTCCTGACCAAGAGACGTGTCTCCTACAAGTCCCCATTTCTCGTCCTATAGTCAGGGTGAAATGGTCTAGTGTTCTAACTTGATACACTTTCAGACTTTCAGTGTGGCCCCCTTGTGAATACCCCCAACTAATTCAGGTGAGTGCTAAACATTGCCCCACAGAGTCCAAAGTTTACAATCAGGATTCCTCAGAGATTTCATGACTTTGCTCCCATTGCTGGTCTGTTGCACTCTCCTCTTGCTTTTCCCCCATGTGGGAGGGTCAGACTAGCAGATCTCCCCAAACTGTATCTTCAGTGCTGTCCTCTGTAGCACTGTCATCTAGGAAGGGGGCATCATGTCATGGGCTGAGGTCAGCCCTGCCGTCCTCTCTGTGAATGTGCTGGCCTGAACAGGAATGGTGCCTTCAAGGGTTGGTACACCAGAATGAATTCTACTCTCTCTCTCTCCCTTTCCAGTGGAGACATAACAACATAATCCTTGGGTGGATTAGCGCCCTGGTCCCCTGTGCCATATTTTTTCTTTCCCCATCCCTCTGTGGGTCTTAAAAGTATATGGGCAGGGAGAGAGGGGTAGATGCTTTTCAGCACACGTGCTATCTGTATCTCTTTTTTCTTTTCTTTTCTTTCTTTCTTTCTTTTCTATAACCTTATACGTCACTGGGTTTGGTCAGCCTGGAAACTATGCAATATGTGCATCTTCCCCTCTGCCTGTAATGCTGGTTGAACTTACCTCTGTGGACTCATGTTGTACTTGTCCTATTTTGCTAATGTCTTCCAACTCTTTCCATGAGATGAGGTGCATCATCTTCCCCTCATGTTTTCTTTAGGGATGTGTAGTACTCCATTGTGTGTCTTTATCAGTTTTTTAATCCATTGATCTATTGGTAGAAATTTAAGCTTTGGGATTGTGAACTGCACAGCACTGAACTTTGGAGTGGAGATGTCTGGTTGTGATCTGTTCCTTCTTTCTTCTTCTGGGCATATGTCCAGTAGTGGAATTTCTGGGTCAGAAGGTAACTCAATTTCCATCTGTTATAGGTATTGCCAAATCGCTTTCCACAGTGGTTGTGTGCCTCTACAAGACCACCAGCAGTGAATGACAGTTCTTATCTCACCACACATTCTCCAACATCTGTTGCTTTCTGACTCTTTTAAATTGGGTTGCCTTTGTGGGTATGAGGTGGTATCTCATAACTGCTTTAATTTGCATTCCCTGGATGGCTAATGATCAGGAACATTTTTCTCATATGTTGATTGGGTATTCAGGTGTCCTCCCTTGTGAATTTTCTGTTCAAGTCTTTTTCCTCTCTCCTCAGTAGGCAATTAGGTTTTTTTTCTTATTGTAAGCTCACAGGATTGTGCAGATTTTACTGATAAGCCTTTTGTCTGATATGTCATTGCTAACTATCTTTTTCCAATCTATAAGCTCTTTTCTGACTCTCTTGATGTAGTCTTTCGATGTACACAAGTGTTTTATCTTTAGCATGTCCTACTTGTTTATTTTAACTTTCTTTGAGTGTGTCCTTCCTTATTTCAGAAAGACCATGATTCCCTGTGCTAAGACTTTGTCCAACTTTTCTCATTGATGATCCTTAGAGTTTGTGGTTTTACCTCAAGGTGATCCACCTTGAATTTGTTCTTGTGTGTGTAAGGGTTTTGCTTTATTTTTCTGCAGGTAGGTATCCAGTCTTCCCAGAACCATTTGTTAAAGAAGGCATCTCTTCCCATTTGATATTGTGGAGCCCTTATTGAAGATCAGTTTCTGATAGGCTGCTGTTTTTATTTCTGGATTTTCTGTTTTTATCTATTGGTCTGTGTGTCTATGATTACACCAGTGCCAGAATGTTTTGACAACTGTGGCTGTATAATAAGTCTTAAAGTCAGGTAACGCAAGTCTTCCAATTTCATACTTATTCTTGAGAAGTTCTTTGCCAATCCTGGGCTTCTTCCCATTCCATATGAAGTTGGTAAATCAGTTTTTCCATCTCTTTGAAAAAAAAGATGCTAGTATTTGAATTGGGATTGCATTGAACTTATATAGCACTGTGGGTAGAATTGACATCTTTACAATATTGAGTCTTCTGATTCTCAAGCATGGAATAGTCTTCCATTTGTGAAGGTCCCTTCTGGCTTCTTCTAATAATATTCTGTAGCTTTCCTCATATAGATCTTTTGGGTTTTTGGTTAGCTATATCTCTAGATATCTCCATTTATTCTTGGATACTGTGAAAGGTACTACCTTTTTGATCTCTTTTTCTATACTCCCATCAGTGGAATATAGCAATCCAATTTGCTTCTGCTTGTTGATCTTGTATCCTGCAGCTGTACCATATTCCTCTATCACTTCTGACAATACTACTGTGGTTACTGGGGATTCTAATCAATCATATGGTCAAGTATGATTGTTTACAAGACAAAAGGTGAAGCCTGGGGCTGAGCCCTGGTGGCATAAGTGGTTAAGTGTGGGACTGCGGCTCGTGGGCTTGGTGGTTCAAGTCAGCTCTCAGGAGCACAACCACCAGAGACAGTGATGCCCCCCCCCCCAAAAAAAAGAAAAGTTGAAGCCATATGGATAAATTGACTCCCTCAGAAGTAGTGTTTTGTTTCCTTATTTCTTTTTAAAATCTAAATTCATGTATCACTATTCTTATATCAGAAACATCTATGACTTGTATTTTAAAATACACACAAATATGTATGTAGGCCTTACTTACTGCTGAGTATAGGTGAAGAAGGAAAGAAATGTTTAACTGAAAGGATCTGGCTAAGAGCAACTTAGAGATGAAGTCCTGTGACTAATTAATAGTAAGGGTAGTTCTATTGAGGACTTTGGTGGCGATAAGTGGAGACATCCTAACATCAGCAGATTCACGTGTATGAACTTGGTTCCAGATAAAGCAAGAACAGAGACTATTTAAATTTTTCCTTTTGTCTTTTCACTGTGTGATCTTTTCCCTCGCAATACTGAACATAATCCCAATCATTAAAGAACCACTCTTTTCTTTATAATGGCGCCACACGAGTTGGTGGTTTCATCTCTTCATCACTTGAAGACAACCAAGAACACAACTCATGTTTACAAAATACTGTTTCCACTGCAGACACTGACTTTAGTCAGAACCCAGCACCAGGTGAGCTATGACTCTGTGGTTGGGGAATTCCTGCTCTCACTGTGAGAGTTGAATTTGTGAGAGCTCGCTGGCTCTGTTCAGGGAAATACCAGGACGCTTCAGAAAGTTCATAAAAGAAATTCTATTATCTTTTCATTCTATTTTTCCACAAACTCTTGAAGCTCTCTGGATTATAGAACAAGATGGGGAGAAACCAAGTGGTGCATTAAACTGGGCAAATCTGCTGCACAGACCTCTTTAAAGAGTAACATGTGAAGTTGTCATTTTGAGGACTAAGATGCACCTGACCCAAGCCACCGTGTTTTCAATTGCCTTGTATGCATTCAAAAGCTGGACAATGAATAAGAAAGACTAAAGAAGAGAATTGATGCATTTGAATTGTGATGTTGGTGGAGAATATTGGAACATAGCACCACCAGAAGAATGAACAAATCTATCTTGAAAGAATTACAGCCAGGATGTTTCTGAGAAGGTAGGATGAGGACAAGTTGTCAGGAAAGACAAGTCCATGGAGAAGGACATGACATTTGTAAAATCAAAGGTTAGTGAAAAAGAGGATGCTTTTAAGGAGACGGATTAACCCAGTGGCCACACCAAAGGATTCAAAGGCAACAGAACCCATGAAGGCTGGGCGGTGTAAACCATGAAGGCTGGGTCGCTATAACCCAACAGCACCAGCAAGAACACAACTCTAGAGAAAGGGCTTGCTCTTCACTGGTGTTAAATCTGTCCCAGTGATTCCATGATGCTCACCTTCCTGACCCGATTGCTGAAGACAGATGTGTACATGAGCAAATGTGGTGAAGAAAACTGGCTAACAAAAGATATAGCGTCTGGGCTCTTAAAGGCTTGAAGATAAACAAGCAGCCCTTGAGCTCAGAACAACAAAGCGCACATGGAAGAAGCACACCAGTCTGTGTGGCCACAGGGTGTTGAAGGTATCAGGCATCAAGTAACTAAGAATTTTATGAGTGTAAATAAGGGGGAGTACAGGTAGGGGACCCATAGTCCATCTGTAGGTAACAGCCTTCTCCTCACTGAGGAGTCTCAGGGAAGAGATAATCTAGTTAGGGTGCAGTGTAGCAATGATGACATAGACAACCTTCCTCTAGTTCTTCAGTGCTTCCTTCCCCCCCCCCCCAATCCCCATCATGATCCCAGTTCTACCTTACAAATCTGGCTAGACCAGAGGATATAAATTGGCACAGACAGGAGCCGGAAACATAGGAAATCCAGGACAGATGATCTCTTCAGGACCAGTGATGAGAGTGGCAATGCCAGGAGGGTGGAGAGGAAGTAGGGGAGAAAGAGAGTGCCAATTATAAAGATCTACATATAACTTCCTCCCTGGGGTACAGTTAAGGGGGAAATGGGTGAAGGGAGCCATCAAACTGTGTAAGATATGACAAAGTAATCGCTTCGCAGCCTTTTGGCTAAGGTCATGTGAAACATCTGTTCTTATCAGTTTAATATCTGGTACATCCCCTATCCAAGGACAATATAGTAAATAGATTTGGGGAGCAAGAATATGGAATAGGAGCTTACTCTGCCCACTCTGTGCATCAACCTGGCATTGCAGTACTTCCAGGAATGGTGCACCCCCTCGGGGGGAAACTTAAATGGCTTAAAGGTTAGACATCTATTTCTTTTGTTTTAGTTTGATCTATTATTTGTCATTATGACTGTTTGGTTCAAATAATATTCTCATGTGTTATAGATTTCTATAATCCCTTTTTATATATCTTCATTCAGTTCTATTTTATACAAATTCTTTTCTTTTTTTGGGGGGGGGGGCATCACTGCTCTCCGGTGGTGGGAGTAGGAGGCCCAGCCCCACTGCTGGAATTGAACCTCCGTCCCAGTGGGCCACAGTTCCGCGCACAACCACTACGCCACCGGGGCTCAGCCCACAAATTATTTTCTACATTCCCGTTTATGTTCTTTACTGATTAAAAGTATTCTATAAAAAAGAAGATATGACAAAATAATAATTTATAGATTATCAAGTGTTCATGGTGGTGAGTGAGGGGGAGAAATGAGGTGCTAATGCCAAGGGCTTAGATGGAAAGCAAATGTTACGAGAACAATGAGGGCAGTGGATGTACAGATGCGCTTGACACACAATGGACTATGGGTAGGGTGTGATGAGTTGTATGAGCTCCCAGTAAAAGGATGAAAAAAAATCTGTGCCAGTGGATTTTATAGTATGCATTCTTTTCTAAAATTATTTCATTGGGGACTCATACAGCTCTTATCACAACCCATCCATCCATCCATTCATCCATTGTGTCAAGCACATTTGTACATTTGTTGCCCTCATAATTTTCAAAGCATTTTACTTCTACTTGAGCCCTTGGTATCAGCTCCTCATTTTTCCTTTCCCTCCCTCTATTATGCAATCTCATAAACACTCCCCAATGCTTTCTGACACTTAGGAAGATATAATTTTTCCTTGGAGGAGTTTTAATCATTTTCACACTATCCTTATATTGCTTCTTTGCAGTGGATTGGTACGGTAAGCTCCATGATAGCTTGCTGAACAACAAGAGCAAGGACTGAGACTGGCATGGGGCCAGGCAGGGCTCCATTCATGCTTCAAGGGATTGTTATGAGACAGAATCAACTCAATGACCTGGAAGAGCATACTGAGGAGGAGATTTTTGAACTTGAAAAGTAATATGACTCAATATCAGTCGTCCTCAATTAAATATTTTTAACAGTCCCAGTCTTCCAGTATATCTTATAAAACAGAAAATGTTCATACTTCCTACAAGTCATTTCACACTGGAGCCCGCAAAAAGAGCTGACATTGATTTTGCCCAAACCAAGGTGTCTTGGAAAAAGTACAGTCAGAATGTTCTTTAGAGACATAAGACATAAGACCACGTCTGTAGTACTGAGTGCATTGGGTAAATCTGGCGCACAAGATCTCGTTAAAGTGTTGAAAAGCCGCGCCTTATAAGCACGTGCAAGTCAGAGTTGAATAAGGAACACCAAAGAAGAATCGATACGTCTGAATGATGATGCTAGGGAAGAAGCTGGGAAGTACCATGGACTTCTAAAGGAGCAATAAATCTGTCTTGGAAGAAGTACAGCCAGAATGCTCTTTAGAGACAAGGATGAAAAGACTTCATCTCACGTACTGTGGATATGTTGTTATGGGCCACCCGTCCCAGGAAAAGGACATTGTGCTTGGTAAAGGGGAAAAGGGCAGGGAAAAAGAGGAAGGTCTTAGGGTCACCGTGCATCAGAAATGACTCTCCAGGACCTAACAATGACAGTCAAGACGCACGGGGCCGCTAACTGCAAGGTCAGTGATTCAAATCCATCAACTGCTCTCTGGGGAAAAGATGAGGTTTCCTGCTCCTGGAAACACACACAGGGTCTCTTTCATAGGGTCTTGATGAGTTGGCACCTACTCAATGGCCATGAGTTTGTTGCTGTTGTTGTTGCTGTTGTTGCTGGTGACGTGGTGGTTAAGTACTGAGATGCTAAACCCAAGGGGCTTTGAACTTAGCAGCTGCTCTGCAGAAAAAAGCTGTGTCAACATGCTTCTCTAAAGATTCCAAAACCCAGAACCCAGGCCACTGTGACCCATGGTGACGAGCATAGGATTTCCACAACTGCACCTCTCCCCAAATGCAGACTCGTCTTTCTCCTGGGGAGCAGCCGGTGGGCTTGAAGTGACAACTTTACAGTGAGCAGTGCAACACTCGTGGGGCCTTGCAGACCCGTTGGGGAAGGTCTGCTCTGTCTCGCTGGGTTATTGTGAGTTGAAATCAACTCAATCACGGCGGGTGTTGTCCTTTGTGGTTGATACGGTGGCACAGAGGGTTTGCCCTCGGGTACTCACCTCAAGGTGACCAGTGCAAATGCATCCAGCAGTGCGGTGATCCGCTTCTATAAAGTTCACAGCAATCGAAAGCCCTAGAGAACAGTTGTACTCTAATGAGTGAAGCCCCCAGGAGTCAAAATGGGCTGGAAGACAGTACTGTGTTTCCTTCTGTAGGCTAGGCCCTGCGTGTGTGCATTCGTTTCGTCATAACAACCCTCTCCTTACTTTTCAGCTAAGCATACACAGGCACATCAAAGTTCAGCGTGTGGTTAGGTGCTCTCCAGTTGGTTCTGACTCACGGCAACCCTACGTGCCATGGAGGGAAACGCGGCCCCGTCCTGCACCTTCCTGCCCATTGTGCTTCTGTTGGAGCTCACTATTGTGGGCCCTTTGATGTCAACCCATCCCCCTGTTTGTCTTCCTCTTTGTCGCTGTCTCTCTACTAAGCACGTCACCTTCTCCCAAGGAATGGTCTCTCCTGACAGTACGGATGTCCCAAGTAGGAGAGACAAAGCATTATCATTCTCACTTCTGAGAAGCACTCTGGCTGTTCTACTGTGCTTACTCGTCTGTCATTCCCTGGTACTTTCAATCTTCTTCTCCTAGAGGCAGTCCATGGGGGATCTGGGAGTTGAACGTCATTTTCTGCCATTCTCCTGCCATACTATGCCACCTCTCCAGACAGATGCTCAGAGAAAACTCTGGACAAAACTGTTTCAATATTTTGATTCTGACACTCTGCGGGATCTTGAGAAGAAGAGCTTGGGAAAGAAAACAAGAGAGATGAATTAAAACCTGTCTCATGTAGGGAGATTGTCAAAATAAAACTAAGAAAAAATGTGTTCCAACGGAGTTCTTTAAGGAATACAGATCTCTTTGTGTCAAGAAGAAGCCATTTTTAATTAGAATAATCTTGACTTCCTTGGTTTCAAGCAGTCTTAATCCTCTTCCTAAGGTGCTAATTGCTTATACCCTTCCTGTTTTATGATCATAATGCTAACTTTCTGAAAGCAGCTGGGTGAAATAGACACCCAGGAGAAACAGACTACACATAAATATGAGTTGGCCATGAGTCCTAAAATCCATCAATTTATTGAAGTACTGCCCAACTGGCATCAGAATATTGAAAATACAAGAGACAGTGCTGCCAATTCAGGAACTTTTTGGCTTTTCATCCATTATTTCTCCTGGAAGATAGTTAACAAGATTATCCTTTCAATCCTGGCCAGCCTTGGCCACTTGGCTCGCTCTCCTATAGGCTCATGGATATCACTAGCATCCTTTTAAAATAATGATCAATGGAAGTTAATGTCAGGGTTTATTCAAGCCTGATATATCAATCAAGGAGCCCTGGTGGCATATGGTTAAACATCTGGTGCTAATTGAAAGGTTGGGGGTTCAAACCCACCTAATGGATCCACAGAGGACAGACTTGAAGAACTGCCCTGGCAACTCCCAGGAACCCTGGGAGTCATGGGCGCGGGGGTGGGGGGCAGGAAGTTCTACCCTGTCATATGGGGCCCTTGACAACACAACAATGGCTCTTCCTCCAGGAGTCAAGTATCCTCAGAGCCTCCCTTTCTTACCAAGCCATGCCCTCTCCCACAGGCACGACTTCCTTCAGAAATCCTGAAAATCTCTCAAGTGTCCCTTCGACACATCCAAGACTCACACTGGCATCGGTGTGAACACTAAGTTCTGTGATGGAAGTTCATGCAGAAACAGCGTCTCCTCTGATTTGTTATGTCCCATATCGCCTAACATGATGTTCTAGGACACAAGGATCCATCCAGAACCCCCTCCCAGGTGGACGAATAACAGAAAAGTAGGTGAGAGATGATGGAGGATGATGTAAGATATGGAAATAATAATCTATAACTTACCAAGGCTTCGTGAGGGAAAGTGGGCAGAGGAGGGAAGGGGAAGAAATGGGTAGCTGATATCAGGGACTCAAGTGGGAAGAGAATGAATGAATGAATGAATGAATGAGAAGTGAGCTGGAAGGTCTCCCTGATAGACCCATTCTGTCTTGTCTTCCGGGGCCATATGCCATTGCGTTGATTCTAACTCATGACAGCCCTGTGTGTCCCCGAGTCACAAGGCATTCATAGACCCTTCAGAAGCAGGTTGCCAGGCCTTTCTTGTGAGGCACCTCTTGGTGGATTTGAACCCCCAACCTTGAGGATAGCAGCTGAAGGTGGTACTTTTGTCTTTGCATAAGCAATATTTCTCCAGGCGAAGTCTGTGAGATCTGCCTCTGAAACACAAGGAAAAGTGGTTGAACATGAAATTTTCTAGGCTCCACTGGGCCCTCTCCCCTCATCTGTTTAGCCAGAGTTTATGGAGTTGGGTTTAGGAATATGCACTTTACCAAGTCCATCCTCCACCCCCTGGAGAATGGTTTGACACAGTGAAAGTCACTTGCTTATCAAGAGTCTATTTAGCATGTGTTCTGAGCGTTCAATTGGAGTTCTATGAGATTACACCATTCATCTGCCTCGCTCCCTTCTAGAAAATGATCGTTTTTACAATTAAATGTAAACTCACAACAACCTGAATCTAAAGGTGTGACAGCCTGATTCTTTTTGTAAGGAATCCAAACGATTCCTTGAAAGAGAAGGAAGGGATTTCTCATTTCTGGGCAAACAAATGTATCATAATATCACTATATCAGCAGTGAGATAAATGGCCAGGCCACAACATCTGTATGCTGTCTGATATGTTTGGGACGCTTGTTCCACAACACAATTTCAGTCGGAGTTTTCTAACTTGTCAGAATTCTTGAGGGAAGCAGTAGTCTTCAGAGTCAAACTGTGGTTTCTGCATGTTGACATTCCTGGTGGCCTCTGCCAGAATATCTCACGAATGTTTTTGTCTCCTCTTTTCAAATGTCTTGGGACAGGTTTGCCTAGGACATCAACTTATAAAAACAAAACATGTAAATCAAACACATTGCCACAGATTCTATTCTTATTCATGGTGACCCCACAGGACAAAGTAGGACTTCCAAGGCTGTGACCCTTTACAGACGCAGACAGTCTCCTCTTTGTCTCAGGGAGCAGCTGGAGGGCTTGAACTGCCAACCTCACAGGTAGCAGTCCATTGTCTACCACATAGAGTAGTGGTTCTCAACCTTCCAAATGCCAGGACCCTTTAATACAGTTTCACATTGTGTGGTGACCCCCACAACCATAAAATTCTTTTTGTTGCTACTTCATAGCTATAATTTTGCTACTGTTATGAATCGGGTAAACTCTGTGAAAGGGTCGTTTGACACACACACACACACACACACACACACACAGGGGTTGTGACCCACAGGTTGAGAACACTGCCAGGGAGCAGCCAGGACTCACACAGGGAACCATTTCTCAAAGCAGGGTGGTGTCTGCTAGGCTGCGGAAGCAGTTTCTAAATCAAGCAAAAGACCTTCCCTCTCCGCAGGCATGAACTCTTCCCTTCCCATCTGCCACCTTGTCGGATGCACAAGGTTTCTTTCCATGCGGACCTGATGGGCTTTATGAAGGTTCTTCTTCATGCCGCATCTCTACCATGGGGACTCAGCGCGACTTCCTGTCCCTTCTTCCCCAGAGGAGCGTCCTCGCTCTGAAGCGCTCGCCCTCACAGGCATGCCTGCGCCCTGCGCGACTCCCTGGAGCTCCAAGAGCCGCTTAATTCTAGATGAATTAGTGTCTCCCCACCCCAGCCCGCTCCGTCCTCATTTATACAATATTCATTCTGAATTCCAAGTCACCAATCGTCAGAACTTTAAGAAACTGACCAATGAAGCCCTTTCATCTGGATTTCTATAAAAATACATGTAAAACACGCACAGCCCTTTCCCCGCCCCCCACATTCTCTCTGCTCCTGATGTATCTTCCCCCTATTTTTTTCTTCTCTGTACAGGTTCTTTTGTGTGTGCACTTTCTCTTAACCCAAGTTTTAAATGTCTTCTCTATCACCCCAGTCTATACTGTCCAGTCCTTTTGAGAACCACGCACATGAGTTCCCCCAGGTCGATTCCAGGTCTCTGTGTTTGACCCGGGCTCTCCCCCTTATTTCACAACCCATCATCACCTGTCGTGATCTTGTCTGCTTCTGTGCATGCGCGTCCCATACAGGCGAAACCAGCCCGCAGCCTCCCAGACAGAGCGTCCCTAAGAGGCTGCTTTCCAGAGGACTGGTCGCTTGGCGCCCCTTGCTGGACAGAGCCTGCAGGCGCAGGGGAGAAGCCGGACCCGTGAGCAGCAACGCCCGGGCCAACCTGGAACTCCTTTGAGCTGTTCTCTGCCGAAACAATGTTTCACATTTGCCCGCAACAAGTCTCTGCCCGACTCTTCCCGTCGAATGGGAGGAAGATCGTCCGGTCCGACCGTCCGTCTGTGGAGGGCATTAACGCAGTGTCTGCACCCAGGACCTCCAACATAATAGCCGTGAGGGCGGCGCTGTCAGGCACGGTCCGGGCAGGACTGCACGGCCTAAAGGAACCCAGCTGTGGCGTGGTCAGCAGTTTGAGCCCACCGGCTGCGCCAAGGGGTTTCTGCTCCCACCGCGAGGCAGTCTTGGAAAGCCTAGGAAGCAGCAGTCTGACTCTGTGCTGAAGATGTCTCTCTGTTTCCATGGGAGAGAGCTGTGGCAACCCACAGCGGCAAAGAGTTCAGTCTTGGAAAACTCTTCGGTCCTGTGGGGTGGCTAGGACTCGAAATTTACTCCATAGCAATGTTCGCTGTTGTTGTTTTATGACAATCCACACCTCTGTGCAAGCAGCATCCATCTGCACATGCTCCAATGCTGAAGTGTCTTCAACGGAGCTTCATGGTTAAGAAGGAGTAGGAAGAAAGGTCTGGCGACCCACTTCTGAAAAGCAATCAAGGAAAGCCCTCAGGATCACAAATGTGTCCTCCACCACCCGCCCCTTAGTAACATAAGTTCTGGCAGGACTTTGTTCCATGTGAGTGAGGGTATCCCAACAAGCCATTCACAAGCGGTCACCTGATGAAGCAGCAATAAAAAGAAATTGTTCTTGGGGGGTCACAACACCATGAGGAACTGAGTTAAAGGATGGAAGATTGAGAACCACTGCATTAGAGGATAGAAGCCCTGTCCTGCCTGTCACTATGTCCCTTGCATTCGACATGGTCCCAAGGCAGGAGATGCTCCAGACTTCATGTTTGTCTGTTTGTTTGTTTGTTTGTTTGGTTGGTTGGTTGGTATGACTTCTTAAACGAAAGAATAAGCACCAACTGATACCTGAATTGAGGAAGATGAGGAACAGATATCCTTGTTTTAAGGGGAAAAGGTTTTTCTAATCTCCCCATCGTGGGTAGGTAAATAATGTTTTTTGTTTTGTTTTGTTTTTTGGGGCATCACTGCTCTCCAGCGGTGGAAGTAGGAGGCCCAGCCCCAATGCTGGAATTGAACCTCCGTCCCAGTGGCCCACAGTCCCGTGCACAACCACTGTGCCACCGGGGCTCAGCCCAAATAATGGTTGTTTTATTGTTAAGAACCCTCCCAACTAGGACAGCTCCCACCATCACCACTGCCACCCCCCCACGTTTCAGATCTGTGGAGAATAAAGGGTTTGTCTGGTAGGTTCTCTCTGAAGCCTGGCCTGGACTTGAGGAGACAACAGATGTTTCACAGGCTTTTGACACTTGACCATGAACCTATGTCCACAGAGCTGGACTTTAACTTATGGCCTACACCACAGGTGGTGTGTTAGTCCAGGTAGACTAGAGAAACAGATTCATAGACACACATATGGATATAAGGGAAAGATTTATATACAAGAGGAATGGAACATTGAGAAAGCATCCCAACCTAGTCCACTCCAAAGTTGTAAGTCTGATATTAGCCCATATGTCCGATACCAGTCTGTAAAGTCTCCTTCCAACTCACAAAGTCACAGGCCAGTGGGTGCAGAGTCCTGGCACTGGCAGGGATCCCCTCATGGTTCCTCGTTTCCAGGGCTCAGGGTCCATCAGCAGTATCCATTGGTGATAGAAACATCTAAGCACCGGCAGGGGTCTCTCTGTGGTTTTTCTGGCTTCAGAGGTCTGATTCCATCAGGGTAAGGCTGGGTGGCTTCTCCTCTAGTTCTTCTGGTTCCTCAGACGCCACCATCTTATCTTGTCAGTTGAGCAA
>PVJH01033437.1:0-21563 GCA_004026705.1 Nesogale talazaci
AATTTAAACTCATATTGAAAATATGGGCACGCATTGTTTTTGGCATGAAAATCCAGACTGTTTTAGCTGCCTGCCTGTTGAGTACTTGGCCTTTCCAAGGCAATCCATTATATGTAATCTGTAAGCAGTGGCAAATGGTAACTATCATTACCAGGTGGTTATTTGCAATGCAAATTCTAAATGCTAACTCATAGCTGGTTGACTCTTATGGCTGCCAAGCAGCTGGGCTCTCAACTTATCCCCATAGGATAACCAACAGTATGATTCCATGACAATTTGTCTAAGCATATCAATTTTTCTTCTAATCTTATCCATCATGATTATGCATGGCAGTTAGTGGATTTTAAAGATAGCATTTTAAAAAACATCCTAAAATTGAATTATAGTGGTAAGGTCTTTCTTTGGAAAATTGTGTTCAATGACCAGATAGCATAATCAAAAAGATTTGGTACAGCCATTAAATGATTTTTTAACATGTTTTGTATATACTATGCATGTATTCCATAAAGATTTTTGATGTATGTAGCATTTTGATCTATCATTTTACTAAAGTTGCACTTCAAAATTAGCAGTAACCTACTGATCAAAACATTCTGCTTCTTTTTCTATGACTCCTTATTTATCTTACCCAATCTGCATGTATTATTATCCATCGCCACTTCTTCTTTCTCCACCACCCCCACCCCCACCCAATTGTATTAGTCTCTTTATTCTTTTGATAATCTCTTCCATTTGTAGGCTATGAAATGCTTAAGGATCCATTTCAGGTGCTGGCACCGCTAAGAACAGGGTCAGTTCCTTTATTTACACACAGAAGTAAACCTTTGGATTCTTGACTTTGCGCGGATCCTTTATGCAGGCATCTGGAGTCAGCTTCACACTACTGTCATGTGGTCTACCACGTGACTCCAGCTTCTCCAGGAGCAGTACAAGGCGAATTTATCTCACTGAGGGTCACCTAGGTGGAATTTCTCAAGTGATTTTATATGCATTTCATTTAGACAACCTATATAACATGTTGAGTTTTTTTCCCCTTTTAAAAAAAAAAAAGAAAGAAAGCCTCTGCTCTAAATAAGTCAAGGTCAAATGTCAATGAAGAACTCATGATGGCATCTGTTCTGTTTGTCTAAGTCCTTCATGTAGACGAACAGCAGCCGGTGAGGATGAGAGGTGCTTGGTGGGTCAGGAGTTGATCTCTGTGTTAACATGTCTCCATCTCTAAACCAATCTTAAAGAAGATCATACATGGAGTCACACCGTCATCCCTGTAGTCCAGCAGAGCAGCCAAGCCATTTGGATTCATATTCCAACCAAGAAATAAATAGCAGTTTTTGTGCTTGTATGGTTTTTGTTTTGTTTTGTTTTTGTTTGTTTTTTACTTTTTGTCCCCCCTGCTTGTATGTTCTTGATTTTTTCTGCAGCCCCTGTCATAAAAGACTTCACTCTTTTTGGTTTCTTCTCTTCGAGTTTGCCTTTGATTGATTTCATGTAGTTTTAATGTACTTCTTCTTATAGGCTTCTTTTGTGAAGCTGGTTTCCTGCAAGTGCTGGTTCAAGACATCATCAACACCAGCGACCATCTGGCTTTCTGTTCCATAGCCCTCGGCGCCTTCAGCTGAGGCATTGCCACCGAGGAGCAAATCATCAATGTTACTGTTAGTCCTACTGACCATCTACCTTTCCACTTCCAGACACAGCCTGACTGTGATCTCCTGGGTCTTACAGATGTCAGCGATCATCTCCTCATGGCTGATGAGGCCCTGGTAGATGATCATGATGGAGGCTAGAGGGAGGCAGCAGCGGCGCTAGCTTAGGAAGAGCCCAGGGCTCTGAGCAGACCAGCAGAGCATGATGCAGCTGGAGCAGCGCTGGTGGGGGAGAGGGGAGCAAGAGGGAGGGGGGGAGCAGGCAGAAAACTATCTCTTCTTACTTAACATGATCACTTAAATGCTGCTGTAATTAATTATGCTATTTCAAATTTCTGACTGATTTTTCCTACTCCTGATGTTTAATTACTCATCCCTTAAAATGTTATATATATGTATATATATATATTTGCCTAAACTGAGGAAACCCAAACTAAACCATCTGCCCTCTAGTCAAATCCAACGACTCATATTGCCTCTAGAAAGGATTTCTGGGGCTTTAAATCTTTATGACATCCGATAGCCTCTGCGCAGTCGGTGAGGGTGGGTCAGCAACCTTGCTATTAGCAGTTTAACTCAGGGCTCACCTAACAGAGCTCCAGCTCTTGCTAATTACTATTTATTGAGGAGGAAGCTAGGAAACAAAGACGAAGAACCAATAATTGAAAAATAAGGCCATTGGGATAAAATTAAAGCTAGAGACCACGTGAGAGAGTTTTGCAATATGTATGATTTCTGCACTGTAAATTCACTTTTTTCAACAACATAAACAGTGATTACCCCACGATGCTTGTTAAATGAAATAAACAGGAATTAAGTGAACTATATCTGTGTAAAGAGAGATTGGATAAGGTCAATAGTCAACCCATGCGGACCATGTGCTGGCTGTGGAACATACCATCACTTGTTAATAATGTTTGTGGCAGTCATGTGCTTATATTAATTTTATGATTGAAATGTAGGGGTGGGGTCTAGCCTGTTAATCTGGAGATAGCCATTGAGTTGCCAATGAGGCCTCTAGTGGGCATGGCCTTCTCCTGAGACTTCTGGGAAATCTCGCGATATTTCCCTTGTGAGGATGAGAAGCTACCCTCACCAGTTGTTGGGAGTTAAGTTAGAGAGATGATGAATCATGGAAAAGACAAGATGGCAGAGTCTGAGAAGCTGAAGGAGCTGGGGCAGAGACCACACGGCTTTGCCCTGAGGGAGGCAGACCTCTGAAGCCAGCGGCATGCTGTTGATGGACCCTGAACCCTGGAAGCGAGGAGCCATGGAGAGACCCCTGCCAGCGCTGGGATTCTGTACCCACTGACCTGTGACTTCGTGAGTCGATAGGAAATATTATATACTGATTTCGGGCATATGGGCTAATATTGGACTTATGACTTTGGACTGGACTGGATTGGGATGCTTTCTCCATGTCCCATTCCTTTTGTATATAAACACTTTCCTTATATCCATATGTATGTCTATGAAATTTGTTCCTCTAGTCTACCCAGACTAACAGAGTGTTCAATTTCAGGTTGATGCTGAAGAAAATTTTTGAAAAGCCCGTTAAAGTGAAGATACAATTTTGAGGAGATCCCACGTGAACTTAGAGACTATCTTGAGAACTGATTTGTCTCACTGAAAGCTAATAAGCATAGACCAGAGAATTTGTAAGATGACATCAAGAACATCATGTACAAAGCTGAAAAGTCATGAAAAAGAGAAAGAAAAGTTCAAACCGAATTTCAAAAATGTCTCTGAATATAGACACATTATACAGAGTAGCTAAGACAAATGAAAGAAGAGATGAAATAAAAAAGGTGAATAGAAAATTTTCAATGGAGCTCGACAAGACAAAATTATTGTAAAAAAACATGCATAGAATTGGTGCTAAAAATCTAAAAGGAAAGAACTTATTCAGCATGTCTAAAACTGCAATGCCTGAGAGAAAAAAAGTTCAAACCTGGTGTTGCAATATTGTAGGATTCTAGGGGCAAATATTAAAAGATGCAGAAATATTCTTTCAAAAGGAGGTAAAAGAATGCATAGGGCCATTGTACCAAAAGGGCCAGTGACATTCAATCATTTTAAGAGGTAGCATTTGATCAAGAACCAAGGATAATGAAGGAAGAAAGTCAAGCTACTCAAAAGGCATTGATGAGGAGCTGAGCCCCAGTGGCGCAGTGCTTGTGTGAGACTGCGGCCCACTGGGTTGGCAGTTCAAATCCAGCAGCAGCTCTCCAGGAGCTAGGTTGGGCCTCCCACTCTCACTAGAGGGCAGTGATGCCCCCCCTCTCATAAAAACAAAATAGAACAAAACAAAAAGGCATTGATGAAAAACAAATATATAGGAATTAAAATAATACATAAATAGTTCAACAGCTGATGCCTATGTAGAAGCATCTTGGTCAATAACTGAAGACATGCAAATTTGTGTCTAAGAAAATGGACAAAATGGTCGAAGAAAAATGACCAAATATAAAGGAAAAAGAAATTGAACTATATCATTAGTGTCATTCACAAGTAAACTGTTTGTTGAAGCTAATTTTCAAATGAATGCATCAAAGTGAAACTGCTAGAAACTCAAGCCAGATCCAGAAGAGGACATAGTGCTGATGTCAGATGAATCTTACTTAAAAGTAGAGAATTCCATAAACGTTTCTACAGTTTATCTATGCAAAGGCACTTGACTGTGGATAAAAACAGACTACAGATTCATATAAATAGAATTTCATCACACTTAATTGTGACCATGTGAAACCTGCACATAAACCAAGAGACAGCTATTTTAAGAGTAAAAGGGGATACTAAGTGTTTAAATTTTGGGGAGGGGGGCATCACTTCCCTGGTGGGAGTAGGAAGCCCAGCCTTGTTCCTGAAGAGTTGCTGCTGGATTTGAACCGCCAACCCTGTGGACCGCAGTCCTGCACACAACCACTACGCCACCGGGGCTCAGCCCAGTGCTTAATTTTTTTAAGGAGTAAAAGCAAGTCAACAAAAAAAAGTCAAACTCACTGCTTCAAATTGATTCCAGCTCTTAGTGACCCAATAGGACCAATAAATGCCACTAAGATGAATGAGGAAAAGGTTTAAATTGTCAAGGTTTTAGTTTTTCTCAGATACAACAATTAATGCTCCAGGAGCAAAGGCTGGGCCTCCTATTCCCACCATCAGAGGGCTGTGATGCCCAAAAAACAAAATAAAACAAAACAAAAAAACAAAAGACACAATTAATGATCACAGGAACAGTAATTGATAAGTGAACCTACATTTTGCACTGGCATATTTGTTCCAAAAGACCTCTTTTAAGTATTGAGAGCAAAGAAGTTGCTTTGTGGATGAAGGTTTATCTGATCAAAGCAATGGCATTTGCAATTGCCTCATATGCGTGTTAAATATGAACAATGAATAAGAAAGAGTAGAGAAGATCTGATGCATTAGGATGATAGTTTTCTCAAAGAATATTAAAAGTACTGCAGACTGAGCAAAAAACAAATGGAGTTGATGCAAAAGAAGTACAACTTGAATGCTCCTTAGAAGTGAGGACGGTGAGACTTTATCTCAGGTACTTTGGACCTATATAAGGAAGAATCAATCCCTGCACAAGGACTTCAAGACTGATCTAGTAGATGGGTCAGAAAAAGCAGAATACTATTAGCAAAATAGATAGACATAATGGCTGTGCAATGAGATCAACCAGAATAATTGGGAGCCCAAGTCAGGACAAGACAGTGTTTCATTCTGTTGTATGACTCAGGACTGATGGGCAGCACCTAAGAACAGTCCCTGCGCTGAGCTTCTATCAAACTCCAATGTGTTCTTTTCTTTAGCTTAAATTCAACATTATTTAAAATTAAAAATACATTTTATCCACGTCTTCCCTGTATCATTCAGATTGTCCAAGTTATGTTAAAATACCATACTTTGTCAAATCAACTAATGTTCAATCTATAGGAGAGTTCTTATCTTCCCTATTCATTGTCATGCAGACTGTTGATTCCATTATCAAAAAGTCTTTGGCATTTCCATATTCCATGTCTTGAAACTTTTTAATTTTTATTCTTTGCATTTTCATGAAGTGTACAATGTGTGTGAGTAACCCTACATATAGTGTGCATCTGTCAAAATTCTTGCCATTTTACTTCATATGCCTATACTTTCATTGAATATAGTTGTTCACCTTCTTTATCACTTTTGTTTCATGTTATTTATCTCATCTCACAAGACCCTTAAAATTATTAAAAGTAGATACATGCTATATTGATGGATGTATGGATAGTAGATAGATAACTGATATAGATAGATATAGATGATAGATACATTTAGATAAATTTTATAGATTAGAAAGTACTTAAAGCTGGGTTTATATTCTAATTCTTATATACAATTATCTTATGACTTTAATGAAAGAGAAAGACGATGGAAAGCAAGACTTTGATATGTCAAAGGATATTAAGTGAATGGCCATAAAGACAGATATATGAAAAAGCAATGTTTGTGTGCTCTATTACTTTAGATATTCTGAAAATAAAAATTGATGTTCTGTATCACTATAGATCATAGCATTTGTAAAAAACAATATTTTACTACATAGCTAATGCTAAAGGACAGTAAGTAAATACAATGCTCATAAGACCTGCAGAATTAACAAAAACAAATAAACTTAAATGCAAACAAAATATAAGGCAAACATTGAAATTAGGATTTTTGATATTTTTTTCTATGACCTAGCAAAGACATTTTAAATATAGACTATAAGCTTGGAATAGAAGTCACTCTCAGATGAAAATCATATTAGTACTTAATTTTTTCACTTTTTGGGAAAATAAGTTTTATTCTGGAACTTGAGTTCTCTTATCTTTTAAACAGTATCCTAATACATGCCCTAGTGGTTTGGGTTTGTTTATTTTGTAATCATAAACTTTCCCATGTGTTCTATCTTGGTACCTGTTCAGCCAATGATGTCAGAGATTATTGTGTTTTTAAGCAACTTGCTCTCCCATGACTGAGGTTTTTGAAAAAGAAAACAACTACCATTCTCCTAAAATTTCATCACACCTTAATGAGATTACCTTTTTTGATGATAGATGGCGAGCTTACACCCATAGGGAGTGTACCCTTCTGGTTCACTAAGATGTCTCCAGCATCAAATTCAGAACCCAATGTGTTGGTAATGGCTTAAGAAAGACTTGCAGGTTTGTGGCAATTATTCATCCATCATTCAGGGTCTATTTGTCTGCTTCCCCCAATATTTCATTTAAAACTTCATATTCTGCCTCTGCAACTTTTTCTACTTATTGCTCAGTCTTACATCACAGTCTACATTTTCAGTGAGGATCTACAATTCAATGCAACAACCACAGAAGTCACAGGCAGTATTCATGATCGTAAGGTGAAGGTAATGGTTTATGTTGCATGAGGGACATGTTCAAGATAGAGCTGCTCAGTGAGGGCATGTTGTAAAGTTCTTTAAGTGCTGAAAATAAAAGTCCAGAGGGTCTCACAGTGACACAGGACATTTCAGGGGTGACATGGTGGGGAAGCAATGTGGACTGATCCCCCCATAAAATACCGAATCAAGAAGGGAGCACTCCTCGATGGACAGTTGGGAGGAGAGAATGACTGGTCTGACTGTTTCTGGGGGGCATGGGGAAGGAGGGGGGAGAAGGGGCATGGACAGGCTCATGGATGGGGGAACAAAAAACGGTCCAGAATCAGTGGCAAGTAGGGTGTGGGAGGTCCTGTAAGGGTTTAAACAGGAGTAATGTAACTGAGGGGAAACACTGA
The DNA here is from genome assembly GCA_004026705.1 of Nesogale talazaci. NCBI lineage: Eukaryota > Metazoa > Chordata > Mammalia > Afrosoricida > Tenrecidae > Nesogale > Nesogale talazaci. The sequence goes on from PVJH01033437.1 coordinate 7,422, forward strand.
AACACAAATGAAGATGGAGCATGATGGTGGGAAAAAGGGAAGATAGAAGGAAATATAGGAAAGAACTAGAGAGCAAAGGGTACTTGCAGACGTCTGACACGGGCATGTACATAAATATAATTATTTATGATGAGGGCATAAACCTAAGAGCATATATTTATAGGTTCAGTACTAAGGTAGCAAATGGACCTTTGACCCTCACCCAGGTGATCCTTCAATGCAAGAACATTTTGTTCCATGAATCTGTTACTCTGTGATGCTTATTGGCTCAATACAGTCACTGAAGTAAAATGAGTGCATAAACAAATGTGAAGAAAACTGATGGCACCCAGCTATCAAAGGTTAAAGTGTCTGGGGTCTTAAAAACCTGAAGATAAACAAAAGACCATCTACCAGAGAAGTGGCCATGACCACACAGAAAAAGCATACCAGTCAGTGTGTCCATGAGGTATTGAAAGGATTAGGTTGCAGACTTCAAACAGAAAAAAATATATATCACTGCATGCTCATCTTCCCAAAGTGATCGCTGAGGACATGTGGGGGCATGAGCAAGAGTGGTGAAGAAAGCTGATGGTGACTGGCTATCAAAAGTTATAGCATCTGGGATCTAGAAGGCTTGATGATAAACAAACAGCCAACTAGCTTAGGAGCAACAAAACCCATCATAAATGAAGCACACCAGCCTGTGTGACAATGAGATGTTGAAAGAATCAGTTATCAAGCATCAAAGAACAAAAATCATATCAATATGTGCCCACCCTCCCAATATGATCACTGAAAACAAATGGGTACAGAGGCAAACAGAGTGGAGGAAGCAGATGGTGCCCAGCTACCAAATGATAAATGAGTGGCCATTTAGCGCAGAAGCAGCAAAGCCCACATGGAAGAACAGCAGCCTGTGTCATCAGAAGGGGTTGAAGGGAGCAGGTAACAAGCATCAAAGAACATAAAGCACATCTCTTCAAATGAGGGGGAAAACAGGGTGGGGGTCCAAGGCACATTCATGGGTAATTGGACACCCTCTTACAGAGGAATCACACGGAGGAGAAGGGGCAATCATTGCAATGAAGTAGCAATGAAGCAAACAATTTTCCTCTAGTTCTTGAAGGCTTCCTCCCCACAACTATCATGATCCCAATTTTTCCCTACAAATCCAGCTGGACTGGAAGAGGTATACTGGCATAGATGGGAACTGGGAATTCAGGGAACCTAGGGCAGATGAACCCCTCAGGACCAGTAGTGAAATTGGAGTTACTGGATGGGTGGAAGAAAGGTGGGGTAGAGAGGGGGAGTCAATCACAAGGACCTACACATAACCTCCTCTCTGGAGAATGGTTATCGGAGGAATGGCAGAGGGGAGATGTCAGGCAACATAAGATATGACAAAATAATAATAATTTATAAAGTAATGAGAGGTGATAGGGCAGGGGGAGCAGGGAGGAGAAGGGATGAGAAGCTGACATCAAGGGCTCAAGTGGGAAAACAGAGATTTGGACTATGATGGCAACAGCAGGCATATAAAAGGGCTTGATACAGTATATGTATGCATGTATTGTGATAAGTGATGTATGTGGCCCCAGTAAAATGATTGAAAAAATAAAGTCTAGGAGAAGTCCAAGTTATAAATAAAAAGTAGAGGAAAAAAATGTCTAGAGAGTGTGCCACACCCTTTTTAAATTGTAAGCTTCAAGCTGAAGGGACACAACTCCAGCTCCTCTGTTGTTCAGTGAACTTAGTTCCCTGAATTATGTAATGAAAGGCACCCCACTCCAGTAAGCATTAATATGAAAACACTCATTTGAGACAGAGGAACCAATTGTCCAGAAGCAACCCATTCCACTGGCTACAAGCCTGCACAAAAGCCCTCCCCTTTACTTATTCTGTGGTGTAGGACATCCAATGCTCTGTTCTGGTTCTTGGCTCTACTGCTACTGTTCATCACCTCATTGGTGTTAAATCTGTCCCTGTGTTTAAGTAGGTTCACTTCTCATGGATCTCAGGGTACAGGAGTACAAGACACTTGCTATCCGTGCAATCCTCCATCTTACTTGAGAGCTGGCTCATCTTACACTCTGCAGGTTGGCAGCTGCAGGGAATCTTGTTAACACCCACTCAGACCTGAGTCCTATTGGAATCTCCCTCCACCTTCACCTACCCGAATCCAGTAGGAAAAGGTCTTTAGTAGGGAGTGACAGAAGCTGTGCTTAGAAGAACCACACTAAGTTACCCACTGCCCTGAAAAGTTCTTCTGGGACCAAAAATAGCCTGGTCTTATGACAAAATAATTTGCTTTCTCTTTACTTGTCTGCTATCTGCACGGCAGCCCAAAGCTATAAGCTGCTCCTCAGGAGAAAGATGGCGCAGTTAGCTTCTCTAAAGATGTACAGTTTCAGAAACCCCACGGAGCGGTTCCACTCGGTTCTGGAGGGTTGCTGTGAATCAAAATCAACTCCATGGCAGAGACATATATGTGTGTGTGCACGTGTGTGTGTACATATATATACACACACACTCATGTATATTTATCGTGCTCCCAAATCGTGAAAAAAAAAGGTGAAGAAGAATCACTAAGACACAGTTAAATTGCACTCATCTAAACCCAGTGCCAGTGAGTCTATTGTAACTCGTTGCAGCCCTCCCCGTAAGACAAACTTCTCATTTGGATTCTGAGTCTAAAACTTGAAGGAAGATATTATGCCATGTATCTCTTGAGGAGTGGTTGGTGAATTTCAATCTCCAACTTTGCAGTTAAGAGTTCAACTCTACCTGATAGTGCCCCAGTGTTCCTTTGCCAATCTTTAATGAAGACTTACATTCAATTTTTAAAAGACTAGCCTAGATTCTCCACTATTACACTTAATATTCAGTATTATTGCTAAATATTATGTATAATCAGAATGAAAACATTAAAAAAGTGCACTAGAGAACAATTTATCTTTTTAGATGTACTATAAATATCCCAACTCACTGCCACAACATTCATTATGATTCAAATCAATCCATTTGAGAATACAGTTGTCCCATTGAATTTCCCAGGTTTTAAATCTTTGAGGGAATATGAATCCGCTTCTTTCACCCACGTAGAAACTGTTAGATTGGAACTACTGACCTTGAAATTCACAGTTCAGCACAGAACACAGTAGGCCACAGTGGTTGCTCATCAATGCCATTGAGTTGGGTCTGACTCGTCGCAATCCTATACAACCGCATGAAATGCTGGCGAGTCTCACGTGATCTCACAATTGCTTGTATCCAAGAGTCCATTGTTGAAGCCATTGTGTCAATCTCTCTGGTTGAAGTTATACTGTTTTGCTGTCCCTGTGCTTTATCAAGCATGATATCTTTTTCCAGGGACTGTTCTCTCCGGAGATCGTGTCCAAAATGCATTAAATGAAATTTTGCCATTTTTGCTTCTAAGGAGCATTGTGGGTGTACTTCCTCTAAAACAAATTCGTTTGTTCCCTAGATAGCTCATGGCACATTCAATAGTCTTTGTCAGCACCATCATCTGAAAGCATCCATTTTCCTTTGGACTTCTTTATTCAGTGCCCAATATTCACAGGCATATGACACTATTGATAACATCATCACTTGAGTCAACTCCACCTTACTTCTAAAACAATCCTTCCTTTTCAAAAACATTAAAGAGGTCTCGTGCAACAGATTTACCCAATGCAATGCACCATTTGATCTCTTGATTGGTGCATCCATGGACATTGGCTAAGGACCCAAGCAAAAAGAAATTCTTGATCAGTCAGTTCTCCATCTTCATTATGAAGAATTTTGGTTTCTTTACATTACATTGCAATACATTTTGAAGGCTGCAATCCTTGTACTTCAGCCACAAGTGCTTCAAACCCTCCTCATTTTCAAAAAGCACAGTCATGTCATCTCATATTAAAGATTGTTAGTCTTCCTCCAATCCGGATACTATATTTTTCTTCATATAGCCAAAATTTTCTTCTGATTTACTCAGCATTCAGCCTGAATAGGTGAGAGGTTACAACCTTGACACACTGTGGCAGTCATCTGCTAATGTTAATTTTATGATTGAAAAGTAGGGGTGGAGTCTAGCCTGTTAATCTGGAGATGGCCATTGAGTAGCCAATGAGGCCTCTATGTGGACATGGCTTTCTCCTGAGACTTCTGGGAAATCGCACGATATTTCCCTCGTGAAGATGAGAAACTATCTTCCCCAGTTGTTGGGAGTTAATTAGATGATTAATCACGGACAAGACAACCTGGCAGCGTTCGAGAAGCTAGAGGAGCCAGTGGAGAGACCACACGGATTTGCCCTGATAGAACCGGACTCTGAGGATGGGACAACCAGTTGGAGGCCTCTGCCAGTGATGAGTTGCTTCTGCCACTACGGGATGCTGTTGATGGACCCTGAGCCCTATAAGCGAGGAGCCATGTGGGGACCCCTGCCAGCACTGGGATTCTGTACCCACTGACCTGTGACCTCGTGAGTTGGAAGGAGACTTTATAGACTGATTGCGGGCATATGGGTTAATATCGGACTTATGACTTTGAATTGGACTGGGCTCAGTGTTCTGTTCCTCTTGTGTATAAACCTTTTCCTTGTATCTATATGCGTGTCTATGAAATTTGTTCCTCTAGTCTACCTGGACTGACACACACACACACACCTCTTTCCTGCCTCTAAACCTTGCAGTTGTCTGTTCTGTTCCTACAAGTGCCTCTTGATCCATGTAGCGGTTCTTCATGAGCAAGAAGTTTTCTGAAATGCCCATTCTTTTCAAGGCTATCCTTATGAAATAAATGATTCATTCAGTCAAATGCCTTTGTTTAATCAAAGAAGTAAATGTCTTTCTGATATTTTCTACTTTCAGCCAAGATTCATTTTACATCAATAAAACTTTACTTGTTCCACTTTCTCTTCTCAATCTAGTATGAATATCAGGCAAGTCTATGTCAATATACTGCTGCTACTGTGGTTGAATGATCTTTGGCAATGTTTTATTTGCAGGTGATATTAATATCATTCTATAATTTCATCATTCTATTGGGTCACCTTTCTGCATTAAAGGGCACACTTATGGATTTATTTCAGTCATTTGTCCATAAAGCAGTTTTACAAGTTTCTTAGCATAAATGAGAGTATTTTTCAATGCTTCATGAGTTCTTCTAAACATATTGATTGGTATTTCATCAATTCCTTGAGTCTTGTTTTTGCCTAATGTTTTCAGTGCTATTTGGGTACCAAAGGCTCCATTATAAAGAATGGAGATGCATACAATGTAAAGCATAGGATAAACAAAAAAAAAACACCTGTATCTTACTTAATTTCCTTGTAAATTTTAAAAGATGTCAGAAGTGGTTTAGTTATTAAATGTACAGCTGTTAAATGCTAACAGGACTGCTAAACTGATTGAAATCCAACAGTTGTTCAACATAAGACAGTTGTGATAATATGATTCTGTAAAGATTTATTGCCTTGCAAATGCTGTAGAGTAGTTAGTTCTACTCTGTCCTGTAAAAATAGAGTTGCTGTAAACATGAGTCCACTCATTGGCAATAGGTTTGGTCTGAGTTTGCTGTTTGAATGTTCATATTTTGCATATAGTAAGAACAAATGTCCTACTTGGGTTTATTTGTAAAGTTAAGCATACAAATTATTTACTAATTTTATAATGAAATTTTTGAAAGAATCTTTAAAAAATAAATACTATAAACACAAGCAGTTAATGGTAGACTATTATAAGACATAGAAAGGGGGAACCAATTTCAGGGATCTACATTTAGCCTCCTTTTGGGGTCATGGACAATAGGGAAGTGAGTGAAGGGACACATTGGACAGTGTATGATATGAAAAAGTAATAACAGTTTGTGAATTATTAGGGGTTCAAGAAGGACAGGGGGAAGAAAGGGATATATGAGGAGCTGATACCGGGGGCCTAAGTGGAGGGAGGAGGTTTTGAGAGAGATCATGGCAGTAAGTGTGCAAATGTGGCCTGCATACAATTGATGTATGTATGGATCATGATGGCAGTTGTATGAGCCTTCAATAAAATGATTCATTAAAAAAATGGGGGAGAGGAAGGAGGTTTTTACACCAAGGACTCAAGTGGAAAATATTTCAAAATGAATATAGCAATATGTGCACAAATATGCTTGATACTAATGATGTATTGAACATTATAAGAGCTGTAAAACCCCCCAATAAAATAATTGAAAAAATAATCTTATAACTAGATCCCACAGAAGTATCAAGTAGTCTATATTCATCAATATTTAAACTGTGTCACTTAAAAATTTACTCCTCCAAAGATGTAGTAAAATCATATTAAATAAAGCAAATTATTTTTTGTTATTTTTTAAAAATAATTTTATCTTTTTCGGACACACTTTTAAGTATGCTCATCTCTCTTATGTTGTGTTGGTATAATTTAATTTGTCTAATTAGTATACTCAAATAAAAATCACTAGTGTTTTTCTCCTTTTTTGTTGATTATAGGAATTATTTTTTAAAAAATATAGTAGCATAATGGGGTTAGGAAAATTAAAAGACATAAAGCACTTTACAAACTCTGATCCAAGGAACCATATTATAAATTTGAAATGAGGTGCTAAATTGTAAGCTTTGATACTTATCTTGAAATAGTTACAAATTTAATTATATTGGCCAATTTGAGCAAAAATCGAATACAAAAATAAAACATCTTTTACTTAGGAGTTTAATGCATCAGTTTATTTGATGGACTTTTTTTTAGCAGACTAATTCTTAATTTTAGCTGCAACATCTTTGAAAATAAACAATCCATAATTTAAATAGACCATTGTTACATGAACTAATTTCATTTTGCTATCTCATTTTTCTTCTACTAGATTACACAGACATGACAATATAACCTTTAAAACTCCAGCTGAGTTTTCAGAAGCAAATTGAAAGAACATTATGCATTTATGCTGACAAAATGCTAGATTTCTTCACTTGCCAAGGACTCTTCTAGGAAAAAAAATAGATAAAACCTCAAGCCAGCTATACAGTCAAAATGATTATCAGATGTTGACAGTTACACTTTTAAAATGAATGTAACTCTCAGCAAATAAATGTCGCACTCTATATGCAAAGAACCTGCTATGTGTTCTCCTGTCAAAGAAGGGGATGTGAATGAGGGATGTGCGCCCACTCCTATGTAGGAGAGCCTGCCGAGGAAACAGGTCAGATCATTGCTGCTAGGAAAGATTGAAAAAGACCTGTTAAATTGGTGCTTGTTAGCGCTTATCCTATTTACCTGTTTCCTGGAGATAATCATAAGATCACTTTTACTACACCATTTGTTAATGAAACCATTACAAAAAAAAAATTCTAACTGTAATTTAAGCTGCTTAGGTCATTTTTATGTGCTGAGAAATCTTATGTCAGAAAAAATAAAATGGTAACAATAATTTAATGAATGCATATGTGATTTTCATTTGTTCTAATTTGTACATTGTTTTTAAATAAAGCTTTTGTACTCTGTATGTCTTTCCTAGCCTTAATAAGCAAAATTAAATCAATTAATTAATCATTGTATTCATGAATTTATATTTCAAATTAGTGTCATGGGAGAATATATTTTATTACAATGATATCCTTAATATTTTCTAGTTATATTAAGTGTATGTGACTTTATTAAACATAGCTATTTGTTAATGTCTCTTACCCCATCAGAGGAATGCAAAATTTTATTGCATGTTGCTGAAACAAAAATTATCAAAACACAATTATAAAAATAAATTCTTAATGTGGAATCGATGCCTAATGTATATAGACTGCACACTTTATTTAGATAAAAAATGTGCTAGATGAATGTAAATGACGTTTTCTATAAGCTCCATTGTTCCAAAGGAAAAAAGATGGAACTGTTCATGTAAAGACATTCAATCTTGGAAACTGGAAGACAAAGTTCTAATCTGTGCTACACACATCTGTATGAATTGTGGTTTTGAGGGTATTTTTGAGGGGTGAGGGCATTCAAAATATACCTCAGTGATAATTCTTAAGTGATTACCTTGGCACAAAAGTTCTCTTAAGTAAAATGTTTTATATCTTCATGAAAATACTGCATTGAAAGGGAAAATGGAGGTAGTGTTAACCTCTGCGTTATGCTGAGCACCTTTTGATGCATCCAACGAGTGTGCGGATAAAGAGGGTAAGGATTAAATTGCATGCTCCACAGGGTATCTGCTTAATTGCTCTATTCATTTCCTTTACTAAAACAAGCCGGGAGCTTCAATTTGAATGAAAAGTTCTTTCTAGTATCTTCTATCCATAATGAAATGGATAAATCTAAAATCTCTCCTTTTTGCAGCCATTGTTTTACTGTTAAAACATTAAAATAAGTTGCAAAATGGGACCCCTTGTGGAGTAGTTGTTTGGGGTTAGGTTATTAATTGCAAGTTGCAAGATGAAGGATGATTGAATGCCAAAACTCTCCTTGATACAAGTTTCTGGAAGCCTTGCCTTGATTTTACCTCTAAGACCAGCCCATGTTGCTACTAAAGTCCCACATAGAGTACTTACTATGCACCAGCGGTAATTTTGTCCCGGGATCTTCAGAAATGTCTAGACACTTGGGGGGTGGGCGCTACTCATAACTGGACACTGCAGATGTCTAAGATGGAGGCCAGGATGCTTTTAAGCTTAAATATTCTGGACTGCACAAGCAGAAAAGTGTCTTACTCTAAAAGTTAAGCATGTGAAATATGAGAAATGCCAGCTAAGAAACTTTAAAGTAGGTTGTTGAAGAAGTAACAGGAGAATGAATGAAGCAAAGAGAGGGAAGAATGAAGAGAGAAAAATGGAAAAATAGTCTTGTCAAATACATTGTCTAGTGATTTGTAGCTAAGTTACAATTTTGTGATGTTGCAAATATTTACACTCACCTTACAGTGGTGTTGGCACTATGCAACCTACTCAACCAATATACAAGAATTCAACATCATTTTCTTCAGGATGAAAATTTCAATCTAATGCATTCTTAACAGAAACATTTTATTTCTTGAATCTGAACTTCACAGAAAGGTCCACACTCTGTGGAATCTTTTAAAAGGCAATCTGTATAGGATATCACGTAACTAACCAGAAATTGAAAACTAAAGTTTGAAAATTAATCATTGTCAAGCATAAAACTTGTATTAAAGAAGAATAAATTAGTTTGGGGGGATGTATGAGACATGGCAAAACAGAACACAGTGCAGGATACAAGAAAAACTGATTTAAAATAATACATTATTGTATTTCATGTTGAATTATTTAGATGATAATTTATGAAAATCTTATCCTCTTATACATATAACTTGCAATAAATGGTGATAATGAAACTATTTATGCCTTGAAATTTGGTTCTTCAGTGGACAGATAGAACTTGCATTTGGAAAGTAATACTTTGGGCCTTGATTTTAGAAACTTTTAACATTATGAATTTTTCTATCCTCTTCCATTAAACATTATCACCTCCTCTATAATAGAAAAGATTTCATTGTTTGATTTTTACCCTTTTCTTACTGAGTTGCATGACCACTTAACTCAGCAAGATTTCAGAAAAATCAAGATTTTAGGATCAATTCAGTTAAGCTCTGCATAGCATTTAATGTCTCTTCCTGGTCAGCTCTCCAACAGCTCCCTCAAAGCCCATGCATATCTCTCACTTATTCCCATAGAATACAGTCAAGATGATGGTAACAGAAACAAACTAAAAATCAGACTCATGACTTCATATTAACAAGTATATTTTTAAGCTGATGACAATGATAAGCCTTAATTTTAAGTATGATTACTCTGAGGTATACATATATAAATCTAGATATATATTGATATATTATCAATCACCTCATTGAATAATGTCCAGTCCTTCATAAATAGATTTTAATGTAATCAACATTCATTGATCATGTACATTCAGTTAAGTTGAATATTCTAAGTAAGCTGATAAATTACTTAATTTTTAGGAAAAGGCTATATTTGATTGTAATACTTGACTCCAACTTGTGAACAATTCTGTTTTTAGCACAGCAATATCCTAAAAGGGAAGAAAGATACCATTCTTTCATGCCTTTTGTAGTAGGATTATGGGCTGAATTGTGTATCCTTAGAAAGGTATGTTAAAATTCCAACTCCTGATTTTGTTTTGAAACAAGATCTTGGAGAACATTCAAGTTTTCATGCAATCATATTGGAGTTGGGTGTGTCTTAATCCAAACTTGGTGTTCATCTAATAAAAGAGAACACAAAGCACTCCAGTAGGTAAAAATTATTGCTCCTAAAGTTCTAGTTTATAAATGCATAGGTTTATTCCAAACAAAATATGTCTCTGAAATAATCAAATGGTTTTAGACAAGTTTTCCTAGTAATATACATGTCATAATCTCATTAGGGTGCTTTAAACAATGTCCATTCACAACAATGGCTTCAAAGGAGATCAACTCTGTATGTAAGAGCAAGTTTCAGATTTTATTCTGACCCCAACTTTGATCTTTTCTTTATGTCCTCTATTTTGAATGACCTTTCTCTTTCTCCACATCTATGTTATTGTTATCATCTCATGATGCATTAGGTGTTCAATGATTTGTTTTCGATGCGTCAACCTCTTCTGGAGTTGTTCTAAAAATTCAGATGTGATTGGCTCAAATTCATATTTTGAAATTTATTGATTTTTTTAAATTTCTGAAGCACCACCCTGACCTACTTATTCCTAGAATTTTATCCAAGGAATCTGTGAATGGATCTGAACTTCCAAGTGTTCATCTGGCCATCTTGTTTTTGCTGAGGTTATGGAACTTCTCCATGGTCTCTTTCCACAGAAATAGTCTGTTTGCTGAATACTCTGTGTGGCATGCCCTACATATGGAGTTGCTATTTATGGTTAGGAGAAAAAGGCATTTTCAATGGAGTCACTGCTCTTGAAAACATTTTTATGATGTAATATCCAGGTTCATGCCTGTCACCAAGACCATATTTTTCAATTACCTATCCTTCATCTTTATTTGAAACTTTTGCACACTAGCTGATAATACTTATCAGGGCATCTTAATTGCATGTTTAATCAATTTAAAATACTCACACACAAAGATGGAATTCTTCTATTTCTTTCTGAACAGCATTTGTGGAAAGTGCACATACTTGAATAATAGGATATTAACTGTATTTTCCTGTAGGTGTGTAGATATTATTCTATCACCAACATTATTATGCTCTAAGATGGACCTTGATATGATCTTTTAGCACTTTCTTTACAGCACCTAGGACAGTCACCCATTCTCTTGTACTATCTGCAGATATTCACTATGACATCATATGTCCACAACTGTTAAGTCAGCCCTTTCACCCTCTGAGGGTCAAATGAGAAGGTAATAAAACCTATCCATATAGATAATCTTATATTTTAATTTATTTATTTTATTTATCTTAGGTTAATCAAATGAAGATTTATATTTGATATGGGGTCAAGATTGTTTATGAAGAATTAATAATAGTCTTTACCCATAACTGCTATTGAATCACTCAACTTTAATGTTAAGATGTTGTTAACCTCCATGATTAGGTACATATCTGGCAGAGTTTTAATTAATACATTTTACTCTTTTCTCATTTGTTCATAGGTATGTTGTCTATCATTCAAGTAATTTTTTGGAAAGGATCGTTATTTTTCTGGGACACTAATGAAAGGGAGAAGTATCCCACTAATGCAAATGGTTAAAAGCGCTTGATGACAACATGAACACTTGGAAGTTCAGATTCACTCACAGATTCCTTTGAGGAAACCCTAGAGATCTGCTTCCAGAAAATTAGCCATTAAAAATCATTCTACTCTTTAATATATTCTTAATTTAAACTAAAGACAACTGGCTAACTTGTTCCTGAAATCAGAAGCCAGATTTACTTTCCTAGAAATTCTGAAGGTGTGTTATAAATCATTCTAAGCAAAGGAATACCTTCATTTTCTGTATTGCTGTGAATCAATGACTAGATCTTTACTGCTTATTGATCCTGATTTGCTGTAGTAATCTATTAAATTCCCTAAAAAATTCCAATTAAGTTTTCTAATAAATTCCCATAATTGTAAATTTTGTCTGTGAATTCTGTGTGGTCACCGCAATGGATTACAGAAGTCAGTATAAAAGCTCAGTGCCATGGCGAAATGATAGTTAGTATCAGAGTAGACAATGAAAGAGGAAGCTTGGCTGTAAGACTGAGCCCTGCCATATCCAGGAGGAATATGGAAACTAGACAAGGGGAGGCATGCTCCCAACTCCCATGCTTACTGAAGTGGGATTACATAATGTAGTCTTGGTAAGAAAAATTATATTGGTTTTCCAGGTTGCCATAAAAAATTACCCTAAAATCCTTGACAGGAAGCAGCAGAAATATGTTCTTTCACAGTCCTATATGCTAGACATCTAAAATCAAGATAATAAAGATCACATTTTCTCTAATGGTTCTGTTAGGTGTCTCAAGGAGAGCTATATACCTGTGCTTGACTCCACATGAGAAAGAATTCACGCCAAATCCTGGTTTGTGATCTAAGTGAGATTGGAGTTTGTTTGTTTGTTTTTTGCTTTTTATTTTATTGATGCCACATAAAATAGTTTATTGCACATTTATTAAAAGTGGCTAGTGTACAGTATTTTTGTGTGTGTTTATTTCTTTATTTTTTTCCAATAATTTAATTGGGGGCTCTAACAACTCTTAGAACATTCAATACATCCTTTGTTTCAAGCACATTTGTACACATGTTGTCATCTTCATTTCCAAATATTATCTACTTGAGGCCTTGGTATAAGCTCCTCTTTCCCCTCTTTTAAAAAAAATCATTCCATAAAACACCCATCATGATCAACACATATTTCAATTATATGCATTCCACTTTTGCACACCCGTTGCCATCATCACCCCCGCAACATCCTCCCTTCACTTAGGGAGCGAAGCACCATCTCCCTATCCCACCCCCCATGAACCCTTAATAATTTACACATTGTTATTACTTTTCACATCATACTCAGTCTGATGTGTCCCTTCACCTGCTTCTCTGCTGTCTGTATTCCAGAGAGATCATATATAGATCCCAGCAATTTGTTACCCGCTTCCACTCCACCCTTCCTCTGCCCTCCTGGCATCACCATACACACCGCTGGTCCCGAAGGGATCATTTGTCCTGAATTCCCCATGTTTCCAACCCCTGTGTACACTCTTGGGCTAACTGGATTTGCAAAGTAGAACTGGGATCATGATAGTGAATGGAAGGAAGTATTTGGGAACTAGAAGAAAGTTGCATACCTCATTGATGCCACACTGTACCCTGTCCAACTCCTCTCCTCCTTGCAACCCCTCTGCGAGGGGGTGCTGCTTCACCTATTGATGAGCTTTGGATCCCCACTCAGTACTCCCCCTCCTTTATAAGCATACAATTTTTAGTTCTTCTTGTAGTCACACAGACTGGTGGGATTCTTTCATGTGGGTTTTGTTGCTTCTGAGCTAGATAGCTGCTGTTTTATTTTCAAGTCTTTATGACCCTAGATGCTATAATATTAGATAGCTGAGGACCATCAGCATTCTTCACATTTGCTTATGCACCCATTTGTCATCAGCAGTCATATCAGGGAGGTGAACACGCAATGTTATGATTTTTAGTTCTTAACTCCTCATAAGTGATCACTTTGGCACCTTGTGGTCAAACAGGCTAGTGTTCTGCTTCCATGTGGGCATTGTTGCTTCTCAGCTAGATGGCTGCTTGTTTACTTTCAAGACTTTAAGACCCTACACACTATATCTTTTGATAGCTGGGCATCATCTGCCTGTTTCGCCACCTTTGCTTATGCATACATTTGTTTACAGTGATCATGTTGGGAAGGTGAGCATCACAGAATGCTAATTTAATAGAACAAAATGTTCTTGCAATGAGAAAGTACTTGAGTGGAGGTCCAATATCCATCTGCTGTTCTAATACAATCCTATAAGTATATGCAGGTTGATCTATTTTCCTATAGTCCTATATAAATATATTTACTGATGTACATGACTGTATTTGGACCTTTATATAAACCCTTTATCACCCAGTTCTTTCCTCTATTTCCTTTTACTTTCTGCTTGCCCCGCTTTCATGCTCAGCCTCCATTTGGGCTCCAGTATTTTCTCTC
>PVJH01033438.1:0-21588 GCA_004026705.1 Nesogale talazaci
CCCCCCCCCCCCCCCCCCCCCCCCCCCCCCCCGAGGCATGGACTTCAAGGGAGGTGGGGAAGAAACCATTGGAGCACAGCATACTGGGCATCTGGAACCCAGCCAGTCAAGAACGCTAAGCCCACTGCCATTGATTGATTAACTCAGATTGATTCTGATTCATGGGACTCCCACAGGACAGAGACGAACTCTTCCTTAGGGGTACCCCAAACTGCTTTTCTAAGTGAGCAGGCAGCCTCGTGGAGCAACTGGACTGGCCGGTGGGGGTATGAACAACACCCCTATGGTTAGCAACCCAGTGCTGAATCTCCCCCGGGGGCAAGGGCAAGGCCTCAGTAAGGGACAGCTGCCATGGTCCTGGCCGCCAGCTCCTGGATTCCCGAAGGAATCCTTAGACAGCAGTGAGAGCAGAGACTCGCAGCTGCCCTCAGGTGATTCTGACTCCTGGTCACGCCGTCTGAGGGGCTTTCCAGACTGTGAGCTTGCAGAAGTTGATCACTGGGCCTTTTCTCTGCCATGTCTCTGGGTGAATCCAAACCGACCACCTTTGGGTCAGCAGCAGAGCACGTAAGCATTTGGGCTACCAGGGCCTTAAAAACCCAGTGGATGGCTCCCAGTGATCGAGCAGTCGATGTGAACCACCCTCAAAGTCTGCGTAAGGGACCTTGCTCATCAGAAGGCTCAGGGTAAACAAGCCATGATGAGGACCGGACCGGAGCAGACAGGAATAACCAACTGCTACGCTTTACAGACATGGAAACTGAGGCTGGGAGAGGTGACCTAGGGGAGCACCCGTCCCAGAATGCTCAGAGTTCCAGACCAGTGGCCCTGACATAATTATTACTGCCACCCTTTTCGTTCCCAGAAATGTCCCTGTTTGGACAATTTTCTGATCACCGTGGTAACAGGCCTGGCCAGGTCCCATAGCCAACGAGGTTGTTGACATACCACCCTTGGGAGGCAGGTCAGGGAACACACTTTCCCTTTTCTCTCCGTCCTGCGGCAGGCTGTGCACTCCCCTTGGCCATGGTTCTGTGCTGCGTGCTCTGTGAGCCGGGCGCCAGTGGAACCATTCTGGCTATGGTGGCCTTGGGGACCTGGAGGAGCTTGGCCACAATTTCAGACCATGGGGGGTGGGGGTAAGGGTGGGGATGGGAGAGAGGAACCATCCAGAGCCAAGTCTTCTATTCAACTCATAAGGGTTCTTTTCACTCCTCAAGCTAACCTCATTCCCGCTGCACACACGCCTTCCCTTCTCTGACCCCTCCCAGGGAAGCAGAACTTTAGGCCAGCAACAAGGATGATATTTGTGTGGCATGGTCTGCACCCTCATCCAGAGCAGCAAGGGCTTGACCTTCCTGGGGGAATGTATGCACAGCTTCCTGGGGCCAGTCCAATCACTCCATTTGCTGAATGACCTCCTCCCTCTATGGGCCTCAGTTTCCCAGAGCTAAGTTAGAATGTTCTTTCACAGGCCCCGGCTAGATGTTCTGGAGTCAGGCCGTGGCCTTCAGCTGGACCTGGAAGTGGGGTGGGGTGGCCCTGGCTTCCCAGTATTGTTCCTCGGGCGTCCCCAGCCCCTGACAAGGGTCTTAGTTGCTGGAATCAGGAAGGCGTGAGGACTCGCCGGAAGACCCTGGGTCCCCAGCTGCCCGGAGGGGCTGTGACCAGGTCAGGCTGGCGATGGTTTGAGGTTAATCAATGGTGATGGGAGAATAGGGATTCCTTGCTGGGCTCCCTGACCCTGCCCAGAACTTGGAAGCCTAATCACCCCCTGCCCAGTTTCCCAGACAAGTGGAGAAGGAGGAGAAAGACGAAAGGAGGCTTCCTGAGGGGGGAGGAAGGGAATGGGCAGAAAACCAGAGGCTGCCCAGCAGCTTGATCTCTTATATCCCATTGCTCAGAGGGGTGCACTGTAGTCTGGCAGGCCTTTGGGGTGGATCGGTCAATGTGTCTGCTGTGGGCTCGTCACCATGGAAGCCCTCACAGGTGGGAGTGGAATCCTGCTCTGTTCCAAACTCACTGCGTGCGTGGTCTGCACAAGGGACTTGACCTTCCCAAGCTTCAGTCTCCTCATCTGTGAAATGGGGCTTCATGACACGCCCTGCTGTGAAGCCTCGGCCGTTTCCACCACCTCAGTCTGCCTCTCCCCAGCCAGTCACCTCTAGCTGGAGATCATGGATTCCGGCCTCCCAGTTTACAGAGGGGCAAAGTGAGGCTCAAAAGTGCAGAGGCTTGCTGGGTCCCTCTGCTCTGCTAGAAAGGGTGTGGGGTATGGCTCTGTGTGTGTGCGTGTGTGTGTGGTTGGGGGGGGGAGGGGGCGCACACCCTGGGTAGTGGGTGTGTCTTTGTCAGAAAGGGAAAGGATGGGAGGGAGGAAGAGGATGGGAGGCATATCCGTGGCCAGGCTGCCTGCTGTGATAAGCCTTATCAAGAAACCCACAGGTACACGCGGGCCTTGGGCTTGCTGCCCCATGGAAACCGCAGAGTCAACCTCTCCCAGCCTCGGGCTCCAGTCTCAGCCAGGCGGCCCATTGCAGACCTTGAGGGAGTGTTTCCCATCAGGAGCCAAAGGAATTGATTTAGTATTTCAAGGCCAGGTTCCCAGACTGGGCATCTAGGGAGGAGGCCACCGGGCTCTGTGTCCACTCACCACCACCACCACCACCCCTTCCCCGGTAATCCTTGGTGCCAGCAGCGACGGCTAAGGTCTACATTTCATTTAACATCCCTCCTACCTGAGTGCTTTGCAGACTCAGGCGCAGAGAGGCTGAGTGACTTGTCCAAGGTCACCCAGCAGTAGGCAGCCCAGCTCACGTGGAACCCAGGTCTGTCCCTCTAGGCGAAGCCTGAAGCCTCCTCTCAAGACCAGCAGAGGAAACCTCTGAGACACACAGCTGCCCCCTCCGCGGACTAGCACTGGCCAGACTTTCTCCCGGTCACCTAGATGCATGCTGGCCTGATTCCAGAGCCGCCTGGGGCTGGGTGGATGCCAGGGAGGTGACTGCTGATAAGAGGACAGCAAGTTGTTTTGATGTGGTTGGAAGAAGTCAGGATCTGGGTGGCCTCTGTAGCAGGAAGCTGAGCCCCAGTCCTGGTGACAACAGACTTTGGAATCCCTGTGTTCCAGGACACAACTGTTTACCAAGCTGGATGACCCAGGGTGAAAAAGCTCCCCTTTCTGGATTCCACTTCCCTCAGCTGTAAAATGGGGCTAACGGTGCCCTTCAGACTCAGGGGAAAGGCATGCAGTGACCCATCCCGTTCTCTGCCCGGGGACAAGGAAATCACCAGACAGACCAGTGCAGGCAGGAGGTGGAGCGGAGCACTCACCTGTCATCACACTGAAGGTGAGACTGTCCACGCTGGCCTCGTAGCCTCGGTCCAGGAAGTAGAGCGTCAGTCGGAAGGGCTGGCCCCGCCGCACCACCAGCTTCTCCTGACATAGGTCGGCCGTGTGGTGATCGCGGCCGTTGGTTTCCAGCTCCAGGTTACAGCTCTCCAGGTTCAGATCTAGGAGGCAGTGGGAAGGGCATGGAGCTCAGCATCACAGCCAGTCAAAACCATTCAGATGGGGGGTCTTCCCAGCCCTGGTGGTCCCTGGACATTGGGGTAGTTAAACCCCTCCCTCAGGCGCGCGCATACACAGAACAGCAGTATGGTGGCAGGATTGCCCAACCACAACATGCTCCCTGTAGTAGCGCTGGGAGAAGGTTCTGTCACCTGCTACCTGCCTGACGTCAGGCAAAGCAACTCTTCTGAGCCTCAGTGTCCCTTTCTGCTCATCTGTCCACAGGCGGGGACACTAAGACCGACCTCACAGGGCTATCCGATCACCGAACAAAATCAGAACTGTTTGACATACCGCACATGCTCGACCAACAGGGATTTTCATGATGCTGTTGGATGGGTGTTTAGTCCAAAGTCTTGCCGCAGAATCACAGAGAACTTGCAGAGAAGCAAAAGGAGCAAAAGGCAAAGCTCTTGGTTCTCCGCCTGGCCCCCATCTCGACCACCCATAGACTTGCTGAGGGTGGTGCTCCCATCTCCTCGAGCCTTCCCCGGAGGATTCTCAGCTGGTCCATTTACACCAGGTTAAAAAGGCCACCAGAGCCTCCTCCAGGGACTTGAATCGTGCTCTTTGCGTTGGGCAACAAGATGTCTCAGGACAAGATCAGGGCAGTAGGAGGGATAGGGGATGGTTCCCCAATGAGATTCTCTGAGACAGCCTTTGCTACCTTCAAAGAATAAACAGGTCTATTGTTGTGATGGTGGGGTGGGGAATGGGGGCAGGATTCTTTGGCCGAATGCAATTTTTCCAATTCCTTAAAACTTCTTCCTAATAAAGCTCCCATGTCCATCCTGTGGTTTTTTGGTTTGTTTTGTTTTAAGATAAGCAGTCAAGATGATCCCTTGGAAGTCCCAGAACACACTCTCCTTACCACTTCTCGGCCGCCTCCTCTGCCTTGAAACGGAGTGGCCCGGCAGAACTCCCAGAAGGCACTGTTTTGATTGGACCTTGGTTTGACAGCACTCCGACAAAGCTAAGTCGAAGGCAAGCGTGTCACCAAGAGACCTGGTCCGAAGAGACGGGTTTAAACACGCTTCATCCTGCATAAACCCAGGCGTGCATGACCCGGAGTCCTCAGTAGCAATATTTTGTGACTTATCCCCACCCATGGACTTTGCCTCCAGATTGAAATTCCCGTGCTCAGGAAACACAGGGGACAGAGGGATGCGTCACACACACAACCGTCAGTGATGACCACACATGGAGAAACCGTGAGCAGAGAATTCTGCTTCTTCGGCAGATAAATTGCAAGGGGCAAAAAGGAAAAGTGAAAGCGAAAGTTGACCGGGGAACCTACAGGCTAAAACCCAACCCAACCTCAGGACTTCAATTGGGCGCTCTGGTTAGGCCCCCTGCTGAGACCCTGCTTCTCCACCCCCCCCACGCCCCATACCTGCCCTAAGATAGGCTGCTTCAAAATGTACAGCATCTCACCATCCCAGGACCGCATGGCTGCATGGGAACGCATCAACACGTACAATTGTACATAAGAACCTCTCAGGGGTCCCGTTACACTGTAGATCCCAATGGAGCCTGCCAGGGGTGGAAAGCCGGCATCCTAGCAGGGGATCCAACAGCAGAAACCAACAGGTCTCGAGTTCAGAGGCCTGAAAATAACTTAGCAGACATGCCAACCCAAGGAGATGTGCCGAAGGTTGTCAAATCTAGAGTCATATAAGTTATTTGAAATGGCCAAGACAAGTAGGGGGCAGCTGAAAGGAAGGTCTGGTGATCTACCTCCAAAATCCAATTTAAACTCTATGGATCACAGTAGTCTGATTCCATGTGCAGAAGGTCACGGCATGGTGGTGAGGTGGGGACGCCATGGGCGACTCTGTAGCAGTTACAGCCACACCATGTCTGATATTAACAAATGGAGGGCATCTTTATCTACTTGTGAAGCTGGCAGGGCAAACCCATTTGCTACTCCATGGGAGAAGGATGGGGCAATCGACTCTCAGAAGATTTACAGGTGGAGAAACCTCAAGGGGCACTTCTACTGTCCTGTGAGTCAGAGTTGTATTAGCATAAGGAGCCCTGGGGCCACCACTGGGCTGCTAACCAAAAGGTCAGCAGTTTGAATCCACCAGCTACTCCTCAAGAAAAAGATGAGGCTGAGACTGATTCTCGGCTCACCAACTCTAAGAAGCAGTTATCTGTCCTACAGGGTCATTCAAAGTCAGAATGTACAAATGGCAGAGGGGTTGGCTGGGTGTCCTTGGAGACACTTCCTGAACCATTTTTAGATGAACTGATATGATATGGAATTTGCTTCAATGTCCTCTGGGGTGGGGCCCGGGCAGGAGTGGCTGGCCAGGGGCAGATGTGACTGGGTCCAGTGAGCCGAACAGAAGAATGTCTTAGGTGATTCCCTCTGTTTGTTTGTAAGGTCAATATTCCCCGTAATAGCTGCTTTGTTTGTTTGTTTGTTTTAAAAGGATTTCGGAGTCTTTCAGACTTGAGGTGGAGTTTGGCTGTGAGACCCTGGACAAGCAACTGGCCCTCTCTGTGCCTCTTCCTCAGATTCCTCCAAGACAGGAGGTTGGTGGGAGAAAAGTCGATTGTTAAGTTCAGAGGTAGTTGAGAACCAGAGCAGAGACAGGACTAACTGCTAGATAGAGGTCTGAGGGCAGTACAAACCTCACGAACTTGGCAAAGTCAAGGGCAATATTGGGGAGACCTTAAGATGGGGGCAGGAAGCAAGGCGGTCTCCCAGGACTGTGGGCTATTGGCGAGCATATGGTCCAGCTGAAGGTCAAGTCTTCCTCCCACCATGGACTGTCGCCAAAGGAAAGCAAGTAAGGGGCTGGGTGACAAGGCAGGGGCTTGTCCAGGACTACCATACAACGGCTAGCCTGGGCTTTACACCTATAAGGCCCCTGAGCCCCATAGCAAGTGGCCACTTTGGGACTTGAATCCAGGGCTGTGGAAGTCTGGAGCCCGCACTGGTGAACCCTCCCCTCAGAGTTTGTTCTCTTCTCCTGGTCCCCCTCCTTTTCCGCCTCCTCCCTCTGTTCTGTTCTGTTCTCCTGCTTGAGAGGAGACAGTTCTGCACGTCCAAAGCACAGGCACAGGCACAGGCACAGGGAAGTAGACCCTCCAGCAATCACAGCAGGGGAGGCCTCAGCTGGTCACCAGGAAGAATGTCCTGCTGACTGCCTGGGGCTAGGAAATCTTTTCAGGAACTCCAACCTGGGAGAAGCTGAAGCAGGAAAGAGATCAGGAGGAGTCACACACTGAGGGGGGTGGGGGCACCTGGAGAGATGGTTGGGGACAGCCAGCTGCTCCTTGGCAAACCAGCAGTTTTCTCTGGCTATTGTCCAAAGAACTAGCCCAAAGGGACAGAGATGTAAGGGTCTGGAATCATAGGATTCCTGCACCAAGAGAGGACCAGGTCTGTGTGACCTTCTAAGGTAATGGTTCTCTACCTTTCTAATGCCACAACTCTTGAATACGGTTCCTCATGTTGTGGTGACACACCCCACTCTAACCATAGCATTATTTTTGCTGCAATTTCATCACGGTCATTTTGCTGCTGCTATGAATCGGACGCCCCTGTGAAAGAGCCATTAGACCCCCAGAGGGGTCCCGACCCATCGGTTGAGAACTGCTGCTCTAAAGAGTGACCACCGTGGCAATGGTGCATGGGGGGCTTTTTAACTGGCATCTCCAGGGTCCACAGGTCTGCTGAGTCCTCATCAACCCAAGTTGGCCTTGGACTCCTTAGTGGTATTGTAGGAGGCTAGGTCCGTGAGAGGGACAGGCGGCAGGAGAAGAAGGCACAGCCAGCCAGGCAGGCAGAGCTGTGCTGTCCAGTAAGCGTTAGGCTGCTAATCATTAGGTCACCTGTTCAAATCCACCAGCGGCTTCTCAGGAGAAAGATGAGGCTGTCTGCTTCCATAACACTGGATGGGCTCAGACACCCACGGGGCAGTTCCCACGCCCTAGGGTGGCTCGGGTTTGAAAACTACAGCAGCAGGTCCTGTTTGGGTTTCAGCCCTGCCCGGTCCTCCTCTCTCCAAATTCCCTCAACCCTTCTTGGAAGTTGTGGTGGAGGTGACCCACCTTAGTGGCCTTAGTGTGGGGACATCCTCCACTGGAGACGGAGACCAGTGCTGGCACTGGGTCTGTGTGGCAGAGGGTGGGTGGGGCAGTCTTTTAAACTGTTTCCCTCTCTTCCCAACCCTCACCGATGTACCCATTGCTCCCGCTTTTCAGGAGGACAAACAGCTGACTCCACAATCAGCCAGCCACTAGGGTGGTGGCGCTTCAAGGAAGAAGAAGGGGACCTAAGAAAGCATGCCCCGTGTCTCAGCCCACTCCTGGAGCTACCTGTGAAACCCCTGAACCTAGAGATCAGCCGGGCTTGACTTGCCTGCCTCCAGGAGTGCCCGCTCACTCCCTGTGGCTGGCAAGGGCTAAGCAAAGGTCAGCTCCGAAGCCAGGCCAGCACTGCCTCCAAAGCTTGATGACACCTGGTGCACAGCAGGGACTCAGTCATCTGTGTGGGCGCCAGTGACAATGGCCTGCACTTGACAAGTGCCTTCCTTTCTTGTCCCATCGCCTGATCCCATCCAGGGGTGGGGTGGGATCCACATGCACTCCAATCAAGCCCATTCATTCGGAATCACAGCCGACACCCTCTGGGCCAGTCCCTCCGTGAGTTGACAAGAGTGTAAGGAATTCTTTATGGAACTACAAAGCCCCATCTCTCTCCAGAGGAGCAGCTCGTGGTTTCGAACCTCTGACTTTTGGGGTCGTAACCACCACACACCAGGGCTCCTAGGATCCAGAGAGAAGGGGGAAACGGCGACCCTGGGCAGCACCCCGACTGGAACGCCAATGCCGGTCCGCTAGCCTGTGCGTGCGCTCCCAGCGAGCTTACAGACGGACCCCCAGCCCAGTCCCGATCCCCCATGGTGCTAGCGGGACGGCCCAGAGCCGGGCGGGGCGGCCGGCCTCGGGCCCTGAGACTCACTCTGGGCCATGGTCAGGCGGCGGCGGGGCGGCGTCTCGCGCTGCTGGCAAGGTCCTCGAACCTCCAAGTCCAAGTCCGGGCCGCGGGCGGCGGGCTCTGCGGAGGTCCTGCGCCGCGCTAACTTATAGCCGCTCGGCGGCACGGGGCGGGGCCGGGCGGGCGGGGGCGGGGCCGCGCGGGAGAGCCCGGTCTGGCCACCCTGGCTCACGCGCGCCCCGCCCGTCCCGCCGGACGCTGGCTGGGCGCACCCAGGGGCCCGGAGCCCGAGGGAGGGAGATGGCCCGACGCTCGGCACGGGCGCCCTCTGGGGGAGCGAACGGAGCGGGGCGGGGACACGTGGTGCCACCGAGACACCTGGCCACCAGGAGCGACCCGGAGACACCTGGGCACAGAAAGGCACATGCGCCCAGACACAGGTAACTCCCTCCAGGGAAACAGACTCTTAGCTAGACATGGACACGCAGGTCCACCTGGGTGTCCAGACATGGGTCATAGCTCTAGGGCTCTCTCTCTCTCTCTCTCTCTCTCTCTCTTTCTCTCCCCAAATCTCACTGCCACGGAGTCAAGGCTGCCTCATAGCATCCTTATAGGACAGGAAGAACTGCTCCTTGCAAATTTCTGAGACTGCAACTATTTATTGGAAATAAAAGGCCTTGTCTTTCTCCAAAGGAGCAGACTGGTGGTTTTGAACTTCGGACCTTTGGGATCTTCACAGCGCAGTGCTCCATGCACCAAAGACGCACTAAAAGGCGAATATTCAGATAGACATATATGTACATGCACACCCAGGCAGTCGGGCATGCTGCCAGACAGATAAGACACACGTGTGTCTCTTTCCTGATCAAAAAGAATCTATCATCCATCCATCCAGTGATCTTTGAGGCCCCCATGTTTGCCGGGAGGAGGCAAAAATCAACCTTCTGTGGGCTCAGCCTCCAGCTCCCTCTCCCTCCCCTACTCGCTTGTGCTGCTTGTCCTGGAAGTAACGGCCTGTGTCCTCCCCAAGTGTCATTTCTGGAACAAAGTTCCACGCCTATTGATGGATTGGGGCTATAAAACCACTCCAGCTTCCATTCCCATGTGGCACATAACACAAAAACTCATTTTATCAAGTGGATACTTAGCCTTGAGTCAAATGGGCCTTGGTGAATGAACGCAGGAATACACCCTGTGAAACACCCCCAGGGGTCAGGCACCCCCAGGTATCAGCCCATTTTACAGATGCAGAAACTCCCCGCAGCTCAGCGGAAGGAGCAGGGCAGTTGAACATCACTCCAGAGCCCAAGAGTCAAGTTTCTGCTGTGTGTGTGTGTGTGTGTGTGTGTGTGTGTGTGTGTGTGTGTAGGTATAGAAATGAGATTCTCTGTCTCAGACCTGGCTTAAAATGCCATTGAGATGATGATGGAGGTTGGGCACCTGCTGGGTGATGAATCTCCATTACTGGAAGAACCCAAGTGTCTGAACCAAGCCTCTGAACCCAAGTGTCAGGAGTCCCAGAACCCAGTGCTGAGGCCTAGGGTCATCTAAGAGAAAGAGTTGGTATGCTCTCAAAGAGGACACTTGGGTTTGGGGGAAGGAAGGCCACAAGCTGTAGTGTTCCCCTAGTGTCAGTCAACCCTGCTCCAAATGAAAGGAGGGCTTTGCTTTGGTCTCTCCTTCTCCAATGGAAAGGGACATGTTCTTCTCCACCTGTATTCATGTCCCAGCCTGGCACTCCCCAGAGGTCAGGACTCATAGTGCTGGGCCCAGAATCCAGCTCCCTCCAGCCCCATGAAAGAGGTTCAGTCAAAGGGTCACCAACATTCCTAAGAGCAACAACCCCACAGTTTGTTCTCCTGACCCAAAGGCTTTGGCCCTTGGTCTTAGCCAATTGTCCCACGTTTCTGGTATCCAGGGGTGTCCTGCTCAAAAAGTCTTTGTGACAAGAGAAAGGGAAGGGTGATGTAGGGAGCGCTGAAGAGAGACTGAGAGGAAAGAACGAAAGAAAGGAGATAGAGATAAAGTTTCAGAGAGGTTGAGGAAGGGATCCGAGATCACACAGCTGGCCTGAACCATTCTCCAGGGATGAGGAGTCCCCCAGGCAGGAGATAGTCCTGAACAGACGAGCTGGGATGAGAAGGAGGGTGGGGCAGCAGTGGGTGGACCCTGATGGGACATGGGGAGGCCTCAACTTTTCAAACAAGAGTGAGTAACAGGGGATGAGCAGCGTCTGGAGAGGGAATGCTGGGAGGGGGGAGCTGCACTCCCCTGAGCTGGTGTCGGGTGGAGGGGGGATGCCTGGACAGGGCACTCACACTCAGGGAAAATGTCAAGGGCCAGGCATGACCTTCTGAGCCCTCTGAGAGGGAGTGTGGTGGGTGGCCCATTGGGCTGGAGCAGAATCTGGGAGCCCTAGCCTTCCAGGGGACAGAGACGAGCTCTCTGACTGGGGAGGGTCTGTCTGGCATTGCCGTTTGGGGGATGAAGAACTTGACCTGTGCATCTTGTGCCTCCTGGGAGCCACTGCCTTCAGCACAACCTACGCCCTGTCCTCAGCATTCCCTACCCCTACACAAGGTGTCACCTCCCCACCCTGCCCTCCCTCCCCCCCACCTCCACCCAATAGCACATCCTCTCTCCCTACGTCCCAGCGCACTGGTGGGAGTTCTAGTCTTGGCCATGTCTTTCGCGCTCTGGGGCTGACAGGCACTTCTGTCCACATTCTAGAGGCCTCGGGTCCGTTTCTGTAAGATGGGAGTCAGAGCCCAGACTGCTAGGGACCTCCCGGGACTGGTACCAAGAGGAGAGGAACCTCCTGAGGCACAGGCTGAGTGGGCCCCTCCCCTGCTGCAGGCCCTTCCTGTCAAGGGAAAGGATAACGGTTTCAGCTTGGCATTTGAGGCTCTGGGAGTCTGACCCTACTAACCCACCAACAATACCCCCATCATCATATCTTCCAGCTTCAGCAGACAGTCTGCTTGTCCTGGATGCCCCCTGCCACTGTCCATGTCTAGGCCTATGCTTAGGAAGCTCTCTCATCTCCAACAATCAAAGTACTACCCAGACTTCAGCCCTCCCCAAAGACTACTTCCTTCAGAAATGTGTCAAGAGCAGGATTTTCCTCCTGCCCAGGCCTGGCATTGGATTGGCAGACCTTGTATACTGACTGCCCCATGCAGGACCGGGAGCCAGGGCTCAGTGCTTTGGTCTCTCTCGACCCTTATTTTCACCATAAGAGAGGAGAGATCTGGTCCTAACTTGGCCTTCAGTGACATCTCTGACAGCTCCAGGGAGATGACTTAGAGAAGAAGCAGGGGCAGTTCTGAGTTGAGGGGTGTTTGGGTGATAAGACTCCCTGCTGAGCCTTAGAGAGGGCAAACAACTTCCCCCAAGTCACAGAGAGTCGGGACAGCATCTCAGTAGGGCCTTCCAACACTGGTAAAGAGTAGATACCAGCTTTATCGCCATCTCTAATCTGGGAAGCTAGAAAAACTTCCTTCAGCTCCTTAGTAGGTGGGTCTGCCATTGAACGGGAATGGGCTGCGGCCCTCAGACTTGTGGCGCTAAGTCGGTATCTGATGATTCCAAGTGCCACCTCTGCCCCTTCTCCTGCCTGTGTGTGTGGCCTCCAGCCTGGTCTCCATTTCCGTCACAGAGGACTCCCACTCCCCAGCTCTTGGCAGGAAGAGGAAATGGAGGACTCATCCAAGGGAACCAAGCAGATGCTATTACTCCTGTCCCCAAGAGGTGGCCTCGGTTTCCGACTCTTCAGACGCCCCTGGGATTTGAGTCTTTCTGGAGTGGGGAGGCCTGACCACTTCAGGCCCCAAGATTTGCTTCCTTTAGAGGAGTGTCCACTTGAGACCCTTAACCAAACCCACAGGCATGGTCAGAGGATTCTGACCCTTCGCAATGTGCTGGGTGAGGCGAGAGAGACCTGGAGGGGTTTCCAAGGCTGGCAGCCTGCCACAGCTTCTCGTGCAAAAGGTTCAAACTGCCGACCTCTCAGTTGGCAACTGAGCGCTTCAGCCCTGCAGCAGCAAGCCTCTGAGCCCCCTGCAATTGCTGTTTAGTGGGCAGTCAGGCCTGGCCAAGGTCACCCAAGATAAGGGCCTCAACAGATTAGAAACGAAGACATTAGGATCTGAGGGGAGTGACGACAGGAACAGTAGTCACCCTGTGACAGTCATCTCATCTGGTGTCAATTTGAGCATTGAGCGTGTAGGGGTGGAGTCTAGCCTGTCAAACTGGAGATAGCCAATGAGACTTCTGGGTGAACATGGCCTTCTGCTCTGAGGATGCTGGGAAATCTGGTACTTCCTTCTTGGAAGCAGGAGACACTAGCTCAGTCCCTTGGAGAGGCTCTATTGACAAGACACAAGGCTGACTCCCTTTGAGCATCCTGGAGGAGAAGCCACATGGACCTACCTTGACGAAACCAGATCTCTGAAGCTGGGAAAGCCACAGAGAATCCCCTGCCACCCCTGAGATGCTTGCACCACCACTGGCTCCAAAGACTTTCTACCCACTGGCCTGTGACTGCCCTGCGTTTGACATTATTGCATGTGCCTTGTGAATCTGAAGAGGACTTTAAAGATTGGTATCAGACTTATGGGCTTGGACTGGACTAGCTGGGATGTTTTCTCAGTGTTCACTTCCTCTTGCATATAAACCTCTCTTTATATACACACATGCGTGTTTATGAATTTGTTTCTCTAGACTAACACACACCCCTTGCTTACAGCCGAGGAGTTATGAGGCTGCCCATGGGGCCTCATGGGAGGGAGTGATTGTGGCCCAGGGTCCCTTTGTGAATAGAGGGGCTCTGACCACCACTGTGAGTACCAAGATACCCTCCCTTCACCCCTGTTTCCCATGGTGCCTCTAGCAGCTCCATCTGCAGCCGCCAAGAAGCAGGCAGGAGCACTCGACAGAGACCCTGCTGACCTTCCTGTGTCAGCTCGGCCTCCAGGCTCAGTGTGCTCGTCTGTTCAATGGGATAATAAAAGCAGCACCTCCTTCATGGGCTTCTAGTGGGAATGAGCATCTGTCTGACTTAGCATAAGCCCCTTGCTGTGGGGTCGCTTATGACCTGTCCCGTCAGCATTCCCAGGCTGTCCATCTTTAACAGAATTACCCCTTTCTCCCGCAAAGTGACTGATGGGTTAAATTATCAACCAGACTTGTTTTGCACCCAAGCACTTTAACCACTGTGCCCCTAGAGCTCCTAGGTACCGTATAATGCCCCCCCCCACAACACACACACACATGCACACACACACATCCTACTGTCATCGAGTTGATGCTGATGTTTATCAACCCTGTGTGGTGTTTCTGAGGCCGTAGGTAAATATTGTTCTGAGGTGTTATGGTCAATATTTATAGGAACATCGAGCTTATCGGTCTCCTGGCGAGTGGCTGAGGAGTTTGAACTGCCCGCTCTGTGGTTAGCATTCCAACGCTTTTCCCAACAGCATTCCCAGGGGTCTGCCACTCAACGTGTTCTGGCTGATATCACAATGAAAAAAAAGGAAGCACGCACACCGGCGACAACAGGTGGTGACTTCCAAGTCGTTGTGAGTTAGACAGTCACCAAAGACCGAAGATTGGAGGTTTCCACGGAGATGAAGAGTCCGGCCCCAGCAAACCCGGAGACGCAGTGTCGGTTAGTGGTTGACAGGGGGTTGGGGAGAGGGGAGCAACCCCAGATTGTGGTGATGGCGGCACCACCCGGTGTCTACCCCCCAAACCATCAAGTTGTACATCGAAGTATACCCTCTGGCGCCACCTTGTTATTGTCATTAGCTGCAGTGGCGTCCACTCTGACTCATGGACCTCTGAGAGGCAGCCATAAGCTGAAGGTGGTGCCGCCTCGTCCTCCTTCTGCCCTCGTGGCTAGTGTGCCAAACCATCTCTCAGCGCGTCCCCCTCCCCTTCACGGACCCTCCGCCCCACCCAACCCCATGCCGCTGCAAGCCACTGATACCCCTTGATGGCGGCGTGTCCCAAGCAAATGAGTTGGATAATGCTCTGCTGTGATGCAAAGCCGTCGGCTGATTTTGTCACCCCCCAGTGATAGGAATTTTTAAAACGGTGGTTGATTGAAAACAATTCTACAAACCCAGGTGGGAGGCTCTGAGAACCATCACGCATAGCATCCATTCCCAGAACAAAATCTTGAGAGGAAGAAACACACAAGACCCCAAGGAGATGGGTGGTGTGTGTGTGTGTGTGTGTGTGTGTGTCTTTGCAGCATTGTTTGCAAAAGCCATAGGCCACCCTTAAGCGTCTAGCTGAGGGGAAGGGCCAGTAAACCTTCCGGTGGAGTACCTCACAGCAGTTGAGAAAAAGAGAATTTCAAGAAGAAAGCATGATGCTGAGTGAAGAAAACCACTTGCAGGGCAGGGCATTGTGTGTGTGTGTGTGTGTGTGTGTATGGGGGGGTGACCTTACAAGACTGTCCATTTTCAAAGGGAACTGACAAAGGAAACATGCAAAATGTTTTAAGGGAAGTGTATAGAGGAAGGTTTTTTTGGGGGAAAATAGTGCTCAGAATGTGTCTTTAGGGGGACAGGAGAAAACCAGTTGTCACTCAGTCGATGCTGACACACTGTGATAAGTTTTATGTCATCTCGGGTGGGCCGGGATTGTCCCATCATGAGATTTCACAGAGTGTGGTCAACTCCATGAAGGGATCTTCTGTGAAGCAGCCAAGCAGAGATGGGAAGAGTAGAATAGAGTATCATCTTTTTAATCCAGTCACAGCCTGGATAATAATGGAAGGTTTCGCTCCAGGTAGGACCTACTCTTGGTCTAGAATGGACACCGTGTGGAAACCAGCTCACTGTTGCTGGATCTGGATCAAGCATTTGGTTCGTTGGCCTTCTGTTAGATCGTCTGCCCATCATAAGAGCCGGTTGAGGACTGTGGATCTGAGATTCATTTGGCCAACCTTGGCCTCATTCAGTGCAGCATCCACCAGCCTGTGGTCTTCTTGGCTTGTCTTCCTGCTGTCTTCCTGCAGCTACAGGAGCCAGGAGAAGCTTACAGGGGACCCATGGACTTGAACCGGACTGGACTTACTCATTTCTACAACTATGTGAGCACATTCTTGATAGAGGTGTCCTTCTGTATCCATCTATATGAAGGAGTCACTGGTGCTGCTTCTCTGGAGGAACTAGCCTAACTTTCATGGTCGCTCCATGGGGGCCTGAATAGAACTGTGCTCTGTAGGGTCTTCCATGGCTGAAGTTCCAGAAGTAAAGCTCCAGGCGTTTCTGCTGAGGCACCTCTGATGAACTCATATTTCAACCTTTTGGTTAGCAGGGCGATATTGACATAGCCCAGGGTCTCTGGGGGAAATGGGTAGGGGCGGATAGAGGTGATTCCATCTTTTTCTGGACAGTGATAAGCCTTGATGTTGTAAAATGTGTTGATGTGTTCTCTAAGTAACTCAAGATGAAAAACTAATAATTTATTTTTTATTGTTGAGTATATGCACCATACACACACACATACATACAAATGATACCAATTTACATCGCTCCTTATAAAATGTAATGGCCTAGGTATTCCTCTTTGAGCTGTACACCCATCCTCATCCTCCTTTTCTCAGTTCTGTCTCCTCCATTCACACAAACTCACCGCTCCTGGGTGAATACGGAATCAAGCCCGGACTCTCAGAAGGATGAGCAAATCTGTCTTGGAGGAAGTCCAGCTGCAACGTCCCTTAGACACGAGGATGGAGACGTCTCATCCCAGGTACTTTGGGCCTGTGACCAGGAGGCACCAGTCCCGGCAGAAGGGCATTGTGCCTGGTAAAGTAGAGGGTCAGGGTAAAAGAAGAGTCTCAGCAAGAAGGATGGGCCCAGTGGCGGCAGCAATGGGCCCAAGCATCACAACCATCAGGAGGTTGGCACCAGACCGGGTGGTGGTCTGTTCGGCTCTCCATGGAGCTGGAACGGGCTCAATGACGTCTCACCGCTCCAACAAACCTGCCCACGGGTTATACATGACTTTTTAAAAAGAATAAACAACAAGAATAATAACCTATTTTCATGTAGATTCGAACTTTTGCAAAAATGGAAACACCTGAACCTGTTAGAGACACTCAGATTTCGACACCCAGAGACTGGAGAGGGCAGGGCCCACCTGCTCCGTAGAATGTTCAAGGGTAATAGCCTTACAGAAGCAGCCTGCTCCCATCTCGCTCCCCCTAAGAGCTTAGTGGGAACAACGCAAAGCAAATACATTTGGGCAAAGCATACAGAAAAAAAAAAACAGATTAAAAAAAAGAAGAAAGAAAAAAAGAAACCAATGTAAAAAACAAAACAAAACAAAACAAACGGCCCTCAATCCACCCATAAAAACTGTTTGTTAATATTGGCACAATTTCACAAAAACCAACCAACTGTGCATGAATGTACACTGAGTTTCTATTTATCATCCAACCTTGTTGATGGTTTGAAATGCTTCTAAAGCACCACTATCCTTAACAGTCCAAGAAAACGCTTGGAAGAAATCTGTAACTTTGTGTAAACTGAGATGCGAAGCAGTGCAGTGGCTGTGGGAGGTCGGAGACGAGTAGCTCAGAAGGGGTAGAACCAGGCCTCTGAGACCCTTGCTTGTAATGGCTCCTGCCAGAATGTCACCCAGGGTGATCTTGACTCTGGGGCAAGGGGCGGATGGTGGTGGTGGGGTGGGGTGCCGTGCTTGGCCACGTTCCCATGGCCATGGGAGACGGACCTCCTGAATTCTGCCACATCTCCCTCCCCTAAAGTTGAGTCATGGGTTCTGTCTGCTCAACACACCCAGTTCAGTCAATAAGAGCCAAACACACTTTCTTTCATGGAAATAAATGACCCTGTAGGGCAGCTGAGTTTGTCCAGCTAAATTGACCACTTGTTTGGCTGAATTGACGATTTGTTTCTCTGGCCAGTTTAAGAAGCTTCTCGAGGGAGTGCCTTCTGCCTGAACCGAATGCTTAGTCTGAGACAACTCTCACCTCGTCTCCGATAGTCTGAAATCTGACCTTGGCCTCTGGAGGGGAGCTGTGGTCACCACGTGCCCTCCTCATGAGAGTTGGAGGGCCCACGGCTTCAGGATAACACACGCCAGCCAAGGAGGACTTCTAAGGTGGATGCAGTATCCATGGGTGGAGCAGACACAGGATGTGCTTGGCTGCTAACCAGAGGGCTGGTGATTCAAGTCCACCCGAATTGCCTCAGAAGAAAGACTGACGGAGAATGAGCCAGTGCCACTCCACGGACTTGGCTCTGTTCTGACATAGGCGGAGTCACCGGAGTCCGAGCCGGCGGCAGGGCAACTGGGATTGGCACAGTGGATGTAGAGGACTCATAAAAAGTAAGAGGAACCCTTACCAAGGGGCATTGACACAGGCGGCCTCCACAAGGCACTCAAACCAACCAACCATCCCCAAGACGGCACAGGATCGGCCAACGTTTGTTGTGCTCATGGTCAAGCTGCCATGGGTTTGCGCCAAGCAACTGACTACCGTAGCCACAGAACAAAAGCTGATGAAGCCCTCTTTTAAGAGTCATCTGGCCCACAGCTTTGTTTCTGGATGATGGGATTTTCACTCATGTGACTCCTCCCCAACCCTAGTCCAGGGCGGACCTAAGCCCCAAACTAACCAATCATCCTCTCTCCTGGGATTTTGGACTCTTAGGACTCCAATGCAGATTCAAATCATGGCTACAGCTCACCACTTCATCTTTGTGTGTGTGTGTGTGTGTGTGTGTGTGTGTGGCATCACTGCCCTGGTGGGAGTAGGAAGCCCAGCCTTGCTCCCGAAAAGCTGCTACTGGATTTGAACTGCCAACCATGTGGTCCGCAGTCCCGCACACAACCACTAGGCCACCAGGGCTCGGCTACCACTTCATCTTAACAACAATTTCAGTGTATACTGCTGCTGCCTTTTCTTACCCCCTGGTATGCATAGTGTTGTCTTCTCTTAAAAACCCAAGGGATGGAGGCAGAGTTGATAATATTGTAAGGGAGAGGCTTTCTTGTCTGTCCTTATATGGACAATCGAGGAATCATTCCTTGAATAACACTTGCCCTTTTTAGGTGCACAGCTAAAACTCCGTGAGTGAACAAACATACGCAGACATTCAACTACATCACAACCAAGGTGAGAAAGAGTCCTTTCTTCCTTTCCTTCAGCCCACAGGAGGGGGCTTCAATAAGTGTGTGTGTGTGTGTGTGTGTGTGTGTGTGTGTGTGTGTGTAAATGGCATGAAAAGATAATGGAATTTTCCCACGGACTTTTTGAAGCCTGCCCCTGTATAGTATATAGTATGTAACCATTTATTTGTGTGCTGAATGGTTTTCATTGTACTGCATACATCTCAGGGCAAAGGGCCGCACATACAACTAGAAACACAGTATGTAACCTGTCGGACCTGCCTGACTTTCCTCTCGCAGTTAAACCTCACCCATGTGCTTGTGGATGGTGGCCGTTCACTTTTTGCTGCATTGTATGACGTTCAATGGCTATGGCACCCTTTATGCAGTCACTAGGTGAAGACCCTTAGGATTTTCCTGGGATTATGAACATTTGTGTACAGGTCTTCGTGTGGACTTACATTTTCATTTCTCTTGGATAAATATCCTCATGCCCTTCCAATGGATGGATGGGTGGATTCTTTTTACCTGGTAAGCGGACTCTAGTCTAGGCCCATTTAGTGCAACCAAAGAGTTGAACTGACTGCCCTACCTGTCTCCTATTCCACTCTCCTCTCAATAGCTCTTCAGGAGTCTCCAGAGCCCAAGGAAGCTATCTTCCCCCTCCCTCCCCCCATACAGTGAGGACTTGAATTCAAATCAAAGTCTCCTGCACCCCCCATGCCCTTCTGGGTGTCTCCGTCACCTTTGTGGGGGAGCAAGTATCCTCACTGGGAGAGTCCCAACGAAGCTTATTGTCAGGCAATTGAGTCAGCAACTGCTTCTTCCTGTTTCCTGGATCTTGGTTTTCTCTCTAAAATGACAAGCTTGGATCATGATGATGTAAGAGATTTCAGATGGGGCCCTTTGTGCATCTCTGAAGGTGCAGTTTTGACATCCTGGGGTGCTAAGAGTGGCCCCTTTGAGTGTTGTTCTTTGACACAGCATTCCTAGGAAGTGGAACTGTGGTGTGTGTGTGTGTGTGTGTGTGTGTGTGTGTGTGTCTGCAATCAGCTCCCTCACAAGCCTTCACCCAGGACTGATTGATCCCAGAAGAGCAATTTTCACTCCCCGACTCTCTGTCCTTAAAATCCCCCACATCTGTCGCATCAGATTAGCATCCTCCCTTCTGCTGAGAGTCGCCTCTCAGACATGGTCCCCTCTCTTCACTGATATTTTCAGGAAGTTCAGATTGCTAAATAAGACCTGACAGGCTGGCTCTTTTCTTTCTTTCTTCCTTTCAAGCTTTTTAGAATAAAATGAATTACTTAGTGCGTGTCCTGGTGACTCAAATGAGACTCACCCTGTCCTTTCCTAAGCAGCTGGGCTGGTCCATGCCGAGGGAGATGGAGAGGTAGAGATGGAGTCTTGCCATTGTGAAAAGTCTCGCATCAGGACGCACCTTCACCTCCCCCTTAGGTTATCACCTTGCTCAGGTGCCCATGGCGGGAGCCCAGAGGCAGAGGTGACCCCAGACTGTAGGGTGGAGTCCCCCAGCCTCCTGACAGTGTGTCCCAAGGACTGGTACCTCCTCAGTCCCTGCACCACAGCCTCCTTGCCCAAGTTATATAGGTCATGGGTTTATACAGAAGCAACACTTTCCCCAGGAATTCTTTATCTGAAGACAAGGCCTTGATAGGAGACCTGGTGGCGTGGTGGTTACACATTGGGCTGGGCTGCTTGAGATCAGCAGTTCAAAGCCACCAGCCAGCCGCACCAGGGCGAGGTCTGAGGCGCTCATTTCCAAAGCCTGTACTTTTATTTTTTTAAAAAAACAAACAACGAGGGCTGAGCCCTGGTGGCGTAAGTGGTTGAGTGCAGAACTGTAGCCCGCAGGCTTGGCAGTTCAAATCCAGCGGCTGGGTAGCGCCCACGACCACCAGAGGCAGTGATGCCCACAAAAGAAAGAAAGAAAGAAAGAAAGAAAGAAAGAAAGAAAGAAAGAAAGAAAGAAAGAAAGAAAGAAAGAAAGAAAAAATACCTTAAAAAAAACAACAATGAACTCATGGATTTCCATTCAACTATGTGCATATGCATGTGTTCTGCTCTGTGACTTCCATTGTTGAAATCCCCACAAGGGCACTGCACACTTCTTGATTCCTCCTTGTGTTTGCCGGACCTTCCTGTGCCCCGAACTTTCTCCCTGCACAGATGCTGCCGTCTTCCTTGTGCCTTGTCCTAAGGGCTGCGGACCTCCCTGGGGTCCTTGCTCACCATCAGGCCTGTCTGTTGTTCGCCTGCAGAGTTGAGCCAGGCAGTTTCAGGTTGGAAAGTTACTAATGGGCCAGGGTCTCAGGACTGTGTCCACCATCTCCATCAGATGAAGAACCCGATCTTTTAAGGCATACTATTGTTTCGTTCCATGTCTTTCTCCAACCCCATCCGGGACCTTCTTATGTGTTTGCTTTCAGAGCCAGTGGCGGTGATAAGAGGTGCTTTGGGTCCCAGGGTCCTGGAGAGTGAGGCTGGCATGGTCCACTAGTCCATTTGAATTCATAGTTTTCAAGCATCTCTCTGGTCTTTACTCTTCCTTGCATCACCAGGGAGAAACCAAAAGCTGCAGCTTGGATTTACATGCAAACACTTTTACGATCCCGGTCACCACCCACCACAGCAGGGTGTGTGACAGTCTTTGTGAAGCATATACTCTTTGCAGAATCCCTTTGCCATCGCGGGTCCCCATGTTCATTCAGGAAGGAGTCAGGAAGTGCTCTAGTGTCCTGGCTGGTGGCCAGATCTAGGGCAGTAAGGGACCTGTCTCACATCTCTCTGTCTTTGCCCAAGCCCTTCCAGACGCTTGCCTGTCCTTCACAGACTAGCCCCAAGTTGCCCATCCTGGTGGCGACCTCCACATCACCAGCTGTTGAGCCTCCAT
>PVJH01033439.1:0-21581 GCA_004026705.1 Nesogale talazaci
CTCCATCCCAGTGGGCCGCAGTCCCGCGCACAACTGCTACGCCACCGGGGCTCAGCCCATTACAGAGTTTTTATGGACAAAAAATGCTGTTCATAAATATCTCTGTGGAAGCAAGAGAGTAACAAAACAACCTGTCCTTCATCTTGAACATGACATATACCAATCACCGCAAAAGAACCTCATATGCAGTCAATTACAATCAACACTTTGATTCATTGAGTATTATGTGCATTAAAATAAGTATGATTAAAACATTTTGGAATAAGTATGACTTTTAAATTAAAATACACAAGTCTTTTGGCCTTGAAGGAAGTGCTCCATCATTTACTAACGCAAGGAAAGTTACTCCTGTCACTGAGGGTGGGCTCCCTATTATTATTATTGTATACATTTTTAAGATTTTTATTGTGGATTGGGTGAAGGTTTACAGAGCAGGTCCGTTTTCTGTTCAACACACTATGCACAGTTTACCTCCCATCACTGATGGCCATTCCCCACTGGGCACCATCCTCGCGGCTTCCCCTGTCCATTCCTCCCGGGCTGCCCTTTGGATCTCAGAAGGTTGCTTCTTCTGTGGTGCAGATACTTTAGTGTCCTTGTTCCTTTTATAGGCTTCAAAGTCATAAGTCCGATATCAACCCATATGCATGATACCAGTCTATAAAGTCTCCTTCCGACTCACGAAGTCACAGGCCAGTGGGTGCAGAATCCCGGCACTGGCAGGTGTCTCCACATGGCTCCTCACTTCCAGGGCTCAGGGTCCATCAACAGCATCCAGTGGCGGTAGAAGCTACTCAGTACTGGCAGGGGTCTCCATATGGCTTCTCCAGCTTCAGAGATCTGATCTCATCAGGGCAAAGCCGTGTGGTCTCCACCGGCTCCTCCAGCTTCTCAGACACTGCGGTCTTGTCTTGTCCGTGATTCATCATCTCTGAGACTAACTCCCAACAACAGGGGAGATAGCTTCTCATCTTCATGAGGGAAATATCGTGAGATTTCCCAGATGTATCAGGAGAAAGTCATGCCCACACAGAGGCCTCATTGGATACTCAATGGCTATCTCCAGATTAATAGGCTAGACTCCACTCCTACATCTCAATCATGAAATTAACATAAACACATGACTGCCACAGGAACCCTCTCATTTTTGTGGTCGTAGGGTTGTGGAACCTAATGTGTTCATGGTTCATAAGTCCATCAGACTAATTGTTTCCATAGGTCTTCAATTTTCTTCCCTAGTTTTTCCTCTGGATGGGGAGAAAGCAATAGTTGTACCACAAGCTTTTTAGACCCAAGTCAATACTCACCAAAGCAGAATGTAGAACAGAACAGTGTCTTGGGGGCTATGTTAGGCCAGTTGACCTTGGTGTTTCCTGGGACACCCCCCCCCCCGCCGCCACATCTACCCACAACCAGTGAGGTATTTGGTTCTAAGATGCAAAACTCTCTTTTGGGATGTACACAAAATGGGTTTATTAGGATGGCTTCCCACTCATCTTGAGTCAGGGTCTTTGAGTGCTGCTTCTGCTTGAAGGAGCATCCTTCTTATGTAAGCCTGGCTTTTCCTCCTGTAGGCTGACAGAGGACAGTAGAGCAGCCAACACACAAGACCACTGTTTGAGCCTTGCTGAAGACCGTGGTGATTGTGTAGCAGCAGCCCGGGCACTTGACATCCATGAAGTAGGAACTGTGGCTCTGCACCAGGCACTGCTTCTTCTGTTTCCTTTCCTCTTAGGGAGAGGGATGAAGGGATTCTTTGCCAGAGGCACGGATCACGTGGGGAGGTCGTCATTGCTGGAAAGGCACAAAACTCTCTTCTCAGACGCAATTCCGTGAAACGCCATAGGCTGGGGGGAGGGGGGGTTGGCACTGAATAGATTGGGACTGAGCCCCCATGAAGAGATCAAGAATTGTAGAATCCTGGGCTCTCAGCTGTGCAGCCTTAGTATGTCTCTTGACCTCTCTATGACCCGTGTCCCAAGAAAACCACCTCTGAGTCCTATCTTACCCACCAGGTAAGATGCCCACCAGGCCTATCTTACCCCCTGTCTTACCCAGCTGAGGGAGGCCCAGGACTGAACAGGGTCGGGGTGGGGGTGGGGGGTCCGGGACAGAGTGACAGGAGGACTGTTATCATTAGGTAGCGTTCTGACCTCTAAACGGTAGTCTGCCAGGGATCTTACACATGATCACACTGCTTCTGTCCCCTGCACACACCTTAGGAGCCCTGGGGGCACAGTGGTTTCAAGAGCTTGAGGGCTAATCAAAAGGTCTAAGGTTTAAACCCCAGTGCTCCACTGGAGTAAGAAGGGGCAGGCTGCTTCTGTAATGATTACAGCGTGGGTGCCCGATGGGGCAGTTCTGCTCTGTCCTATAAAGGAGACTAGCAGGACCGGCTCCATAATTTGCTCAGTCCAGCACAAAGTGAAACCACCGGGCCCAGCGTTCAACATTTATTTCAAGATGACAGGAGAGCATTAGAGGCAGAGAGGTCCTAGATGTGGGGTTCTTGCAACTGTAGAGGTAGCCTGGCCACGAAGCTGGCACTGCGGAGAGGGACAGACACTCTCTGGAACTTAGCATACGAGGTACTTCAACATTGCCCTTGAGTCACGTCGATTCATGTGTCAGAGTAGAAGTGTGCTATGAGGTTAAGGGCTGAATTGCTTGAAGGGCAGGGCTGGACCTTTTAGTTAATGCACCTGTGGGTGGACCTCAACTTCCCACCTTTCTCTTAACCACCAAGTGCACCCCCAAGGGACCCTATTGGGAAGTTGAGACTGTATTTCCTTGCTGGCATGGAAACCAATAGCAGGGCTGTGGGTTTCAGAAGAGGGTAGTGAAGGTAAAGGCTTCAGCTTTCCAGAAAACCTGGTCTGGAGTATCAAGCTGTCAGGATTGTGGGGCATCCCGGTGGCACCTGGGTCTCTAGCATCTGGGTGCTCGATGCTGACTTACCTTGTCCTTTCTGCCCTGGGAGTAAATGAACTGATAAGGACCTTTGCTAAGTTAGATGGCTCTCACAACAAAATCCACAAGTGGTGAGGGAGTGGCTTTGGCCCCCTGGCCCAGTGGGACAGGGTAGATGGACTCAAGTTGCAAGGGGTGGAGGCAGGGCCCTCTGCTGAAAGTGAGGGTGTCTGAGACCTCAGGAGTTATGGACGCTGAAACAGAGTCTGTCTCGGACTGTCGATCCAGGGCTCCAGGTGGACCACAAGAACCACAGTCTGAAGCAAATGGAGAAGGATGCAGGCGCAGGCCTGAATCCTGCCATCGGAAGGTCCTCTTACATTGGAAGCCTCTTACTCCCCCACCATGCTGGCCTCTAGGTGGCACTGCCCTCTTCTTAGAGTCTGGGGTAAGGGTGCTCACCTCAAAAAGAACTAACCGTGCTGGGATGGAATTTATGCTGATTCATATATAGGAGGGGCTAGAACTACCCCCTGTGGCTCTCCAAAGCTGTAAATCTTGGCAGGAGCAGAAAGCCTCATCTTCCTTCCTTGGAGAAGCTAGTGGTTTCAAACAGCTGCCCTTAAAGTCAGTGGCCCAATGAGTACCACATTCCGCCACCAGGGCTCCTTAAGGGTGCTCTAAGTCCCCCTTGTAGCTGAGGCTGGGGCAGGGGTGCTCAATATGTTGACCATCATCTACTAGTCGAGTGCACATGTCGTGTGGGTAGATCGCATGGTATTAAAAAAAATAGAGGTAAGCCTATTATCAGCTCCACCCCTTAATTGCTAGACAGAGCAGCCAATGCAATCTTAAGTGTCAAACTCGTGGACAAACAACTGCGCTAAGTGCAGCAAAACTGACCAAGCTAAGCCATCGCTGATTTGTAAATCTTGGTTTTTTTTTCTCTTTAACGTAAAAAAGGGGGTTAAAATGAGTGGGGGAGCTGGACCAAGTAAGAAGACAAAAACGTCTCACTTTCGTACAGAATGGGAGAATTTGTCACTACAAGCCGGCATTCAGCTGATGTCTAGAGCACGAGGACAGTTCTGGAACTTACTCGCAGAGGGAAAGCATCCAAACATGAGAAAATGCTACCTTTTGACTGCATTATTTGACTCTACTTATTTATGTGAGTCAGCCTTTTCCCACATACAGATCATAAAGTCCAAGTTCAGGCTGAGCCCCGGTGGCGTAGTGGTTGTGCGCGGGACTGCGGCCCACTGGGACGGAGGTTCAATTCCAGCAGTGGGGCTGGGCCTCCTACTCCCACTTCCGGAGAGCAGTGATGCCAAAAAAAAAAAGAAAGAAAAAAGTCCATGACTCCACCATGCACTGAGGATCCACCATGACTGAGTGAGGATCATTTGGAAGTGTGCTTGAGGCTGGCTGTTAGCAGCTACTGTCCAGACTATGCATCCCTGGCTCATTCCATTTGGTGCAAGTCATCAGAGTCAACTCAGGTAATGACATAAAATGTACAGTTAATTGTGTTGTGCAATATGGACTCATATGGTTATGCAAGATACATAAATATACATTATACACAAAGAATTCTCATTATGAATAAATGTAATAAATAAAATAAGTATGTTTTGCATTTTTGTAGTTGGTAGATCATTTTAGAAGTAGCTCGCATGCTGAAAAGGTGTGAGCACCCCTGGACTGGGGCATTCCAATACATTGACTAAAGGCCTGGAATACCAAGAGATAAGACAAGGAGGTCCATGAATCTGGAGATGGCAGAGCATTCTTACACCTGGGGCAGCTGGCTGAAGCCCCCTTTCCCATCACATACATCCTTATCCAGGGGCAGACAGGGGGTCCAGAGAGTTCCCTCCCCTTTTAAAAAATAATTTTATTGGGGGCTCTTACATTTCTTACATCTGTACATCAGTTGTATCGAGCACATTTGTACATATGTTGCCATCATTTCCCCAAAATTTTTTCTACCAGAGCCCTTGATACCAGCTTTCCCCCCCTCCCTCTTCCCTCACCCTCCCATGTACCCTTGATAAATTAAATATTATTTATATCTTACACTGTCTTTCTCTCTTCACCCATGTTTCTGCCAGCCTGGGGGTGGGGGATTATACATGAATCATTGCAATCAGTTCCCCTTTTCTCCCCCACCTTCCCTCTGCCTTCATGGTATGGCTACTCCCATTATTGTTCCTGAGAGGTTTACCTGTCCTGGATTCCCTGTGTCGAGAGCTCTTAGCTGCACAGTGTGCATGCTCTGGTCTAGTGGGATTTGTAAGGTAGAGCTGGGGTCATGATAGTTGGGGGTGGGGAGCATTAAGAACTAGAGGAACATTGTATTTTGTCAGTACTATGCTGCACCCCGACTGGCTCGTGCCTTCCTGGTGACCCTTCTGTGAGGAGAAGTCCAACTGTGTACAGATGGACTTTGGGTCTCCACTCCCACCTGCCTCCTTCACATGGAGAGCTGGTGTGCTTCTTCCATGTGGGCTTTGTGGCTTCCCTGTTAAGATGGCCTCTTGTGTAACCTCAGACATGACATCTTGCAATAACTAGCTAGGCACTATCAAGTTCTCTCCGTTGTAATTCCTTAGCCTAAACCCTGCTGCCATGAGCTAGAGTTGCCCTGTTTCAGTGTTTTTCAGGGCTGTAACCCTATGGAAAGATGCCATGGTGGTGCAGCGGCGAAATGCTCTGCTGCTTACCGGAAGGTCGGCAGTTCAATACCAGTGTGGCGATCAGAATTGGTGCCAACTGGATGGTACCTGTGTGGAGAAAGGGGTGGAGTCCAAGCTCTCCATCGGGTGGTGGTAGCCTAGTGATGCCACCTTGGAGGTGTGGCCTTTTAACCAGAGTGATGGTCAGAGCTTCTCTCTCCCTGGCCCTTTGCCCACCTTCTCCCGTGGATGCTGCCTCTGCCTTTAGGGGCAGCCCCGTGTGGGCTGCCATCCTGGGAGCTGTCAGTGCCCTGCCTGCCATGCTCTCGTTGACTTTGGATCCAAGCAACTTTGCCCAGCTGGCCTGTCATGTCCTGTTTACCCACTTCACCTTTCTCCTTCAGCCTGCAACTCTGTGGGTCGGGAAGAGGTGGTGGCAAGCACTGGATCCATGGACTTGAGTTGGACCGGGGTGGGGCTGCCACTGGTTTTGTTTCTCTAGACACCCCAGGCCAACACAACCAGTCCCTTCATGGGACAAAGACCGGAATCCGCATCTGTGCAGACTTCAGACTTGAACACCCTATGTTTGTTCTTCCCGGTCCTTCAGAGCCACTGGGATCTGAAATCAAATCAAGAGTAATGGGGTTGGGGATCGTCATGGATGATCTTTCTCCCATGGTACCACAAAGCGGACTTGAGTAGAAAACTGAGTGATCCAGTGCAAGTTGCTTGGGTCTCCAGCACCTCCCGCTGATGGGCAGTTTTGCAGGTGCCTGGGTGGCTTGAGCGAGACAGTAGCTGGCAAAGACCACTGCCACGGGGGCCTGGGGAAACTCTGATTTCACTGGGTGAAGCATTGAGGAAGTCAAGGTACAGGGCATGGCCAGAGAAGGAGGGGCAAATGGAATTGATATTAGGTTGCTGGAGCAGAGGTGAAAGGCCTGACTTCCTGGAGCATCCAGGAAAGGTAGACCAGGACACAAACAAAAAGGTGTACCAGAAGCACTGGGGTGTGGGGGGCGCTGTGCTCCCTCTCCTTTCTGTGATCCCAGAAGCAGGCAGAGGATGCCTACCATTTGCATCTGCATCAGCATCTCTCTTAGCCTTAGGTCTCTCTGCCTAGGATTCCCACATTTTGGAACCCAGAAATCAGTCAAGGC
The DNA here is from genome assembly GCA_004026705.1 of Nesogale talazaci. Taxonomy (NCBI): domain Eukaryota; kingdom Metazoa; phylum Chordata; class Mammalia; order Afrosoricida; family Tenrecidae; genus Nesogale; species Nesogale talazaci. Next base: position 6,752 of record PVJH01033439.1, read on the forward strand.
TGCTACCCAGCAGCTCTTTGAGAAGCGAGGGTAAGCAACTCGCTCAGGAGGGCACTGGGCAAACTAGAGGGGCCAAAAGGACAGGGGGCCATCTGTGTTATTGAGCCCCCCCTCCCCTACCTCCCCCCCCCCCAAGTAGCTCAGAGTTCAAGGGTTTCCCAGGGAAAGCTGGGAGAGTTGAGAGGTTGGTGCAGCCTGGATGGAGCACAGCAGGAGACAAGGTCAGAGGTGAAGTTGTCAAGGCCAGACATTTCGGCAGCCTGGACAGGAAGAGAGAATGTGTGTGTGTGTGTGTGTGTGTGTGTACATATGTACTTTGATGATTCAAAGCATTTCTTCATGGATTCCTTTTTATTTAAAATGAAAAGGACACATATTTTGCCTGGAAAAATGACCTTTTAATAAATTGCAGGCCCAAGGCAAAAAAAAAATTATATAATTTAGGTAGAATAACTTAAAAGTTTTAAATGGTGAATTAGGTGGAAGTTTCCTAATCAGATTATAATTTTTGCTTTCAGCAATTTAAACTTAACTATCCCCAAGGCTTGCTCTCTCCCTCCTCCCTTCCCCCACCACCCACTTTTTCTTCAACTCTCCTGCACCTACCTACCTTTAACTATTGTTACCCCCTTCCTCTCCCTCTCCTGATAACCATCAAAATCTGTTTCTAATAGTATGAAAACCTTTTCGTAATATGCTTTTCGTAATACTGCTCTCAAACAACATTTGTCCTTTTGTGGTTGGCTACTTGAATTAGCATAATACCCTCCAAATCCGTCCATGTCATGAGGGCTTTCCCAGTTCCATCATTCTTCTTTTTTTTTTTTTTTTGGGGGGGGGGGCGCCGGGCATCACTGCTCTCCGGTGGTGGGAGTAGGAGGCCCAGCCCCACTGCTGGAATTGAACCTCCGTCCCCGTGGGACTCAGTCCCATGCACAACCACTACTTCACCAGGGCTCAGCCCCATCATTATTCTTTAAAGATGTGTATGTAGTATTGCATTGTGTGTATGCACCAATTCATTTATCCACGCTCAGAAATAACTTTAAAACATTTCTTTTTCCTGCGTTTCTCCAGCTTTCTTTATATGGCCCTGTGTTTCTCCAGCTTTCTTTATATGGCCCGAACCCCAAACTGAAACACTGACAACCAGTCCATTCTAATGGCACTGACCCTGTAGGACACGGTTTCCCAGGTTGTAAAAATCCTTCTCGAATCGCTAAATTGTTAGCAGCGGGAGGCTTAATGATGGCGTTATAAGGCAGGGAGGCATAAATATTATGCCCAGTATACTTCGATTTGACAATGGTGCCCGTTTGGCTAGTCAACAGGGTGCATCTCAGATTTGCTCTCCAGATATCTGGCCTTTCTACCTCGCAGTCGTTTGCACTTCGCCCTGTGTGGGTTTAGGAGATTAGGTTCCCCGCATGCTGAACCAGGGCAGGGGACCCGGCGCCCCATTGTGAGAGTGTCAGTCCCAGCAGGGCAGCAGACACTCCAGGACTTCCCAGTAACCGGCTCTAGGGAAGAAGTGGAAAGTGAGGGCAGGGCCTGTGGAAAGAGGAGGCCAGGGGGCTGGGACGAGTCAGAGGTGGTCCTGTTTCAGGCTCAAAGTGGTTCGTGACTCGCTCCAGTTCTGCGGGCGAGCTGCTGCGGCTGGTGTGGGGAGGCCTCCTTCCCATCCCAGCACGAGGGACGCTCCGTTCTCTGTTCATGCGCCTGCAAACACGGGGCCTTTGGATTTTAGACCGACGGCAAGTGGTCGGTTGCTTAGGGAGGACAGGACAGCGCCAAGGTCCTCATCTTGTATGAACCTGTGGCGTCTCAGCACGGCCACCCCAACCCCTCTGTGCCAGGCGCAGGTGTGGGGGCGTGTGCCCCTGGGTCCGACAATAAAGCCCGTCCCCCACCTGTCTGGGGAGGCTCAGGGTGAGCTAGCCGACCTTGACACTGACCGTCTGTCTGTCTGACAATCACCACTAAGGGACTTCCTTCCACCGGCTTCTCAAAGTAGAGAGCGCGATGCAAACCTCACCCAGCTGCTAAGCTTGGGAGCCGGGATTCGAACCCGACGGGCGGGCTGCATTCCGGTGGCCGGGCGTCCTGGGGCACGTCCCTTCCCTGCGGACCGCTGACCCCTGCCCGTCCGCGCATGCTCAGTTCCGGGCGGCGCCCGGGGGAGGCGGCGGCGGCGGCGGCGGCGGCGGCGGCGGCGGCGACGGTGGCGGGCTCTCCAGCTGCTTTGCATTGACGCCAGCACCCGCTGGAAGTCACCGCAGGAGGCTGGGCGCGGCGCGCTGCCGCCAAGACCCGGTCCGGAAGCCGGAGCCGGAGCCGCGGCGGCTGCAGCCCGGGGCACGCAACAGCGTCGGCGCTCCTCGACGGCGCGGCCCCAGAGACCGTTGGGGCGGCCGCGACTCTGGCTTCCCCGAGGCGGGCGCGGCGCCGCCGCCCCGTCAGCGCCCCGTTTCTCACCCTGCGGGCGCCGGGAGCGTCCGGGCGAGCCGCGCCGTAGTTGGCGCTCGGTCTCGGGGCACTTTGTTCGCCGGGCGGCGGCCCAGCAGGCAGGGCGGCGTGGGGGTCCGGCGGACAGCGGCGCGGGGGCCGGGCCGCGAGCGGGCTCGGCGGGGAGCTCCCCACGCCGGGGGTCGCGCCGCCTCGCGGGGAGGGCGGCGTCGCCGGCGCGGGTTGGGACGGCGCGAATCTCCTCCCCGCCCCCCGAGTTTCCCCGGAAGCGCGGCCGCGGCCGAGGGCGAGCGCGGCGGCGATGTGAAGGAGGCGGCCGGCGGCTCCCGCCTCAGGAAGGGCATGTTCGGAGGGGCGGCCGCGGCACGCCGCCCGCCCCAGCGCCCCCTCCCCGCCGCCGCCGCCGCCGCCGCCGCCGCGCCCGGCCCGCGATAAAAGGGGCGGCCGCACTTCCTGACGCGAGACCCGCGTTCGCCGCCCGCTCGCCCGCCAGCCCGCGGAGGAGGCGATGACACGGCGCCCGCGGCGGCCCCGAGGCGCCGGGCGGGCCGTTTGCTGACCGGATCGCGGCCGCCCGCCAGCGTGTCCGCCTGGCCGCCGCCAGCATGGGCTGCGCCCCGAGCATCCACAATTCCGAGAGCCGCTCGGCGCCCGGCAGCAAGGAGGCCGACGACGGGCCGACAGCCGCCGAGCAGGCGGAGTGGCGCCGCGGGCCCCGGGCGTCGCGCCCCCAGCCCAGCCCGAAGACCCCAGCCCGCCTCGCCGGCCTCGAGGAGCCCGAGCCTCGCGGTGGCAGTGGCACGAAAAAAGTAAGGCGGCGGGGTGGGGGTGGGGGTGGGGGGAGTGCGGTGGGGGGTAGGGGGGTGGGGGCGGCTCCCCGGTTACCGTCGGCGGCGAAGCTCGGCCCGTCGGGCGGCCGCGGTGCCGGGTGCCCCCCCCCCCCATCCCCCCGACTTTGGATGACTTCGACCGACGCCAGCCTCGGGCAGCTTTCTCAGCGGGGCGAGCCCCGGCCCCTGGGGCCCCGAGGAAGTGAGTTGCTGTCGGGGCGCCCCCAGGGTGGGTTCCTGGGACGCGGCCGACGTCTAGAGGCGGCCGATGGCTGCGAGCGTCCCGGAGACGCTCCCTCCCCGTGCCCGTCTCCAGAGCCCGGCGACGGGACGCGCGAGCCCCCCTGCAACGGGCAAGCACGGGGCGAGCTTTGTTCCGGTGGCTCCTGGGCGCACCGGGTAGGGCGGCGGACCCTGGGACACTGGGAGCTGGAGACTCGGCCCCCCCCCCCCCCCCCCCCCCCCCCCGTTTTGTTTTCCCTCCCTGGTCGGCTTCGCACATGCAGTCGCGGGTTTCCATTTCCTCTGGGACCATGAACATGCAATCTGGGACGGCATGGGTTTTGCTTCATGGCACATGCATTTGGAGGCGCTCCTGTTTATTGGCATGGATACTGTATTCAGAGCACACATAACTAGAAAAGACTATCAGCGCGATTTTGGAGGCATACAGCAGGACAAAGTTAATGTTTTATTAAGCAGCCTTAGTGGGACACAGTGACCTGCTTACCAAATAATAATAATAATAACAATAGTATTAGTAATAACAACAACAATAAATTGTGTGTCTTCTCCAGCAGGCATTGCATTGCTATGTTTTGTTGAAGTTTCTGGGCTTGGTCTTTAAGGTTTTCGATAGGAACTAGGTGGGGGGCGGGGGCGGGGAAGGAAAAAAATTACTCATGAAGGCACACAGCAGCAGTAACTACCTAGTTCTTTGAAATTTTGGAGCTGGAGTTCTTGTGTAGTGTTAACGTTTTATTTAAACTAGGCAGGGCTGTGAGGCCAGTAAGGGAACCTCTGATCCCCTCAGAGTGGACTGTTGAATATCAACCTTCTCATAACTACCTCTTTTTAAGAATCAGGAGCAAAATTGCCTTGGTTCCCAGGTTTCCTGGGGACAATCAAGTTTTCAGGGTGTAGCCAGGTCCACTTTCTGCCTTATATTTCTGGCAGTCATCAGGGTCGTTTTTCTGTATGGAATTGAAAGTCCTTGTCAGTGTTGCACAACATCATTGGAGTGTGTGCTCACCCCTCCCATTCCCCATTCACCCAAGTGAAAATTCAGCTCTGTTCTGATATCCAGAAGTTGGGTATCTTCTGTGGATTCCTTGAAGAAGCCTGTTACGGTTTTAGATTATTAACCCACGTTCATCATATCAGGGTCATAATGCTTATACATTAAACCTACTAACTGGCATTAAAAGACAATCATTACCTAAGTAACTGGTTCTCAACCTTCCTAATGCCGTGACTTTTTAATACAGTTCCTCAAGTTGCGATGACCCCCCCAATCATAAAATTATTTTTGTTGTTAACTCTTAATTGTAATTTTACAACTGTTAAGAATTGGGTGACTCCTGTGAAAGGGTAATTTGACCCCCAAAGGGGTTGTGACCTACAGGTTGAGAACCGCTGACCCCAGTGTGGAATATGACAGTGAAATCTTAGAGAGAACACACACACACACAGCACGCATGTGTGCGTGCACAATTCACATTTTTACCCAAACCATGTTTATTTTGCATTCACTATCATTAAACTTTCAACTCACCAATGTAGCCTTTTTAGAAAGGGGGCTATCTGTCAAAACTGCCTTAAAAGGTTTTGACTTAAAACCTCTAGATGACTTAAAAGCATCTTGAGGGCAGCCACTTTCCCTTCTGTTATCTACAGTGCCTTGAGTTGGGGGCCCAGGAAAGAAACACTGGTGCAGCGCCTAATACAGTGACATGCATGCCTGTTGGTACCGTCCAGTTGATTCTGACTCATAGTGACCCTGTTGGGCCGAGTAGGATTGCCCCTTTGGGTTTTTAAAGCCTTAAATCTTTATGGGAGCAGAAAGTTTTCTCTCCTCAATGAGCTGCTGACCTTACAGTTAGCCCAACACCTTGTACCTCACCACACCAGTAGGGGTCCTTGACATACATATAAAAGCAAATCGACTCATGGGCATCCAGGCCATCAACAGCCTTAGGGGACCAAGACAAACTGCGCTTGTGGGTTTCCAAGACGACTTTTTCACAGGACTCCCCAGAGGAGCAGCTGTGCTTTCAAACTGCTGGCCTTGTGGTTAGCAGCCCACTGCGTGAGCCACTACTCCATCCAGGTTCCGTGACTGCAGATAGTAGGTGCTCAGTCAATGTCTTTTAAATTGGAGGGGGCACGCAGGGGGGGGTTGTTAACTGTTACTTTTGAATGATGACACTTCTCCAGCCACTGAGATTTGTTACCATAACATCTCCAGTGTCGGCTATCAAATACATGCTGGTATTTCCGAAGGAGTCAAATTGTCAGAGAGTGCCAACAATGCCACCACAGTAATAACGCCGCATCACGCTTGTTATTCCCAGTGCGTGTCGAGAGAGCGTGCTTTTGTTGTTAGGTGTAGTAGAGTTGTGACCCTGTGTACAGTAGAACAAACCACTACCCGGTCCCGACCTCTTCTTATGTTTGAGCCCATTGCTGCAGCCCATATCAGTCAGTCCGTCTTGTTTGAGGGTCTTCCTCGTTTTGGCTGCCCCTCCACGTTACCAAGCATGCTGTCCTTCTTCCGATACCACGTCCAAAGTACATGCAACAAAGTCTGGCTGTCCTCACCTCCGAGGAGCATTGTGGCTGTACTTCTTCTAAGACAGATCTGTTGGATTACTTGGAGGCCATGGTACTGTCAATATTCTTTGTCATCGGGTTCACTTCCTTATTCAATGCCCAACTTCCACATGTATAAGAGGCGATTGAAAGTAACTTTCAGGCTGAGCCCCGGGGGCGTAAGTGGTGGAGTGCGGGACTGCGGCCCACGGGCTTGGCGGTTCAAATCCAGCAGTGGCTCTCAGGAGCAGCGCTGGGTAGCGGCCACGACCACAGAGGGCAGTGATGCCCCTCCCCTCCCCCCCCAAAAAAAAAGAGAAAGTAACTTTCACATGTGTAAGAGGGGATTGGAACTACAAAGTGTAAGAGTCAGGAACACCTTGGTCTTCAAAGCAACCTCCTTGCTTGTCCACACCTCCACTTTAAAGAAGTCTTGTGCACTCGATTTGCCCATTGCAATGCATTTAATCTCGACTGCTGCTTCCGTGAGCGTTATGGCATAGAGGGTAAAGACCTTGGCTGTTGACACCATCTCAGTACAGGTATTTCTCATGAGTCTATCAAGTCATGATGTTAGTTAGTTGCCTGCTAGGTGATTCTAACTCATGGCAGCCCCATATGTAGCAGAGTAGGATTGCATTTTTTTAGTTCTTTCGTTGTTGTTTAAAGGAATTAATCTTTTAAAAATAATTTAAGATATTAGGGGCTGAGTCCCTCTGGCATAGTGGTTGTGCTCGGGACTGCGGCCCACTGGGTTGGAGGTTCAAATCTAGCAGCAGCTCTCCAAGAGCAAGGCTGGGCCTCCTACTCCCAACACCAGAGGGCAGTGTTGCCCCCCCCCCAAATAATTTAAGCTAGTAAATAACTTTAGGAAATTAGAACTACAGATGAGAGAAGGATATTAAACATTAACAGTTAAACAGAAGCAAGTTATTGTATACCTAATTTGAGTTTCTTTTTATCAATATTTCAAGATCCAATTTTAATTAGTTAAAAAGTATTTCTTAAGAATGCAGTTCTTGAATGAATTTCTACAAGAAATTTCAGTAAGAGATCCCATGGGGGGTGGGGGAAGAAGTATTTATATTCCTATAGTAAATATCTGTTCATCAAAAACAGTTGAGAGATTGATAACTAAGTATACTTCAGATAATTCAGCAGTGTGTGCCTTACACTGTAGTTTTTCCTACAATGTGTCGCATAAAGCAGATTGTAAGTTATCAGATGCATCGAGGGGTCCCTGGCCCAGGAACTCTGGGGAATGCTAAGCAAAGCAAACTTCAACAGGTTTCTGTAATCCAAGGCTAGTCAGAGAACATAAATTCCTAAAATAACACCGAGTGTCCAAGTGGGCTGCAGAGTGTGCTGCGCTCCACACGGCTGTCTGATTATGAGCCACTTTCATTGAGGTGTATATTTGACAGGCCACATGGTAAGAAATGACCCTTACGTGAGAGACCAGTATTCAAAGTACAAGAAATTCTCTTCACAATAAAACTCAGTAAACATAATTTGCTTCTTAATGATTCCAAAGGTATGGCAGACTCCTATAATACATTAGGCTGGTTTGTCTTTGTGAACTTATTTAAGTATTACTAAAAATATTCTGGCTGTTTATTCACTTCAGGAGTTATGGACTACTTGGTTACAGATAATGAATGCTGTGTTCAGTTTGAACACTTACAGTTTTGTTTTGTTTTTAATCAGTATGAGCTTTAACTGCAACATTTCAGTATTTTCTTGTTAGTCTTTGGGTTTCCTCCATTTTCCCTTTCCTTAGTGAGGACCTGAGCTGTCCTTGAAAGATTTGAGTGTGGGGGGAGGAGGATGCGAGGAGAGAGACTGCTCTCACAGGCTCTCCTGTTTTCCATCTAGCTGGAGATGAGTGATAGGAACACTGCCCCGTGACACCCCCGTCTCACTCGGCAGCCCCGTGAGCGTGGCAGTCACTATGGTCTTGCCTTTTGCTATATTTCCTAGGCATACAGTGGACCTTCCTTAAAGGGTGTTGAATGGAGAATTATGTGAACCACGAGGTAGAAACGGAAAATCTACCCGTCTCTTATTAAGGAGAAATAGAAACCAGTTGGGACTAGAGGCTGTAGACTTTGGCTTTGGTTTTGTGGCAATCTCTGGTTATCGCTCCCTCAGAACACTTGTTTCCACCCTGGGGAGCAGCTCTAATTTCCCTAATGGAGATTTCAGGATAAGTGCAGCTGGGTGGGCAGCTCGCACAGGTGACGGTAGTGTAGCCACAGGCACCTCAGGCAAACGTTCAGTGCTCTAATCCTCTTCATTTTCTTTTTCAACCCCCCTCCCCCGCACTCCTTCTCTCCCACTTTGTCCCGCTGTTTGCTGTCACCTTCCCCCCACCCCATTCAGTGTCCTTTCCTTTTTCACCACATCGTCTTTCCTCTCCCGTCTCAATTCTCCCCCTGCTAGCCGCTCACCTCCAAAGTGGCCAAACTAGCCGTCTTAGTGAGCCATAGTGCTTCCTAGTGCTTCTGAGTTCTGGAACAAGACTTGTTGCCTCTCTGTAATTTACAAGGTGGAGTAAGTGCATTTTTACAGTTTCCCTAGATGAAAGCAACATTCTCTGCTTCCATAAAGATTTACAGCCCCGGAAAGCCAAAAGCGGCAGTTCAGTTCTGTTTGATAGGGTCATTGTGAGTCAGACTGGACTTGATGGTTTGGCTTGGTTTTGGGGTTATAACCTCAGAAACCCTATAGGGTCGCTGTGAGTGGGAATAGACTCCGAGGAGTAGGAAGGGTGGTTAAGGAGCCCTGGTGCTTCACTGAGCGGCTAAGCTGCACATCCACGGTTTGCACTCACCTGTGGGAGAAAGGTGAGACATTGTTTCCTTAAAGATTTACTGTCTCTGGAATCCCCAGAGCTGTTCCAGTCTGGGACAAGGTCGCTTTCACCTGGAATCAGCTAGACAAGCAGTGGGTCTAGAGGAGGGGTCCTGGGGCCTTGATAGATTAAATGAAGTTACTAGAAGTTTCTTTTGGAAGGTATAGTTGAGAAAATGATGCCAATCTTTCTACTCTTATAATAAGTGACGGTGACTTCTTTTGAAACTCTGGGGTCACAAGTGTTCAATCCCTGTGTTTTCATATCGAATGTTTTCATCTTGCCAGGCATTTATTGAATGTCTTTTTTTCTTTTAATTCCTATTATAGACATAAAATACTTTGCATTTTCTGTTTTCACTGATACATATGACAGTCACAACTTTTAAGTGTAGTCTTTTCAATACATGCTAGGAATGTCACAACTCTGGTAGTTCAGGCCTGTCGTGGGCCAGGCTTTATGATCCTCGTGGTCCCTTCCGGCACAGATCTTCCCTGTGCAGTGGCTGGTGACACGAGTTCCTCCCCTCCATCCCATGGTTTGCCCACTTGAATCAGGTCTTCCCCTAAATAGGGGGAGTTTCGTACTGAGAGGCCACAGGGGGAGGCAGGCATCTCACAATAGCCTAAAATGCTGTATATGATAGAATGTTTTAAAACGTTTAAGAAACAGATACCTACCCCTCTCTCCCATTAAAAAAAAAGTTATTTAGGATGTGTCTAAGATCTGTGTCACATCCAAGTGTATAAGATTCATTCTGACATTTCAGTACAGTCAGATAGGTAAGGAGGTGGGTGGTAGACTGGTTTAAATGTAGATTCTTCATATTAATACCCACACTTTCATGGAAGCCTCCTAATGTTGCTGGCATCCGGCTTGATATGCTTAGAAATGTTATCTGATAATCACAACCCTGTGAAGCCACCACAACCCTTTTCCTTTTCCAGATAAGGCTGTAGAGGTTAGAAAAAGGCCTGAGGTCATACAGTGAAACTGGGGTTCAATTCCAACCCCTTTAATCCTGGTTCTTATCCCCTGCCCCAATTGTTGTTTTTTTTTTAGGCATCACTGCCCTGGTGGTGGGAGTAGGAGGCCCAGCCTTTGCTCCTGGGAGCCGGAATTGAACCTCCATCCCAGTGGTCCAAAGTCCCGCGCACAACCACTACGCCACCGGGGCTCAGCCCGCCCCAATTGTTGAAACTCTGCAAGTTGTTAGCTTCCATTGCCTCCCCCTCTCTCCTCTGTGGCCTGTTAGCCTCCATGTGTGACTGGTCCTTCTTGGATTTTCATAGATGTTCTGAAGCTTCAGTATCAAGATTTTGATAAGTCTTGACCTCTAGTAGGGGAGTTGGTTTTAGCTCTGCTTTAGGTTTCCCCATCGGGAAGTTGGAGTCATCTTTGGCCTGCCCCCATTAACTCCACCAATTTCTTTCCCTTTTCCCTTTGAATTCAAGCTCAGTCCAGGAGTTAGCTACTCAGAAACCAGTTTCTAACAGGGATTTTTGCCTGGGGGTGCTCTTCCAGCCCCCCTGCCCCAAGCCCAGCTTTGCTTGTACATACCTAGATGTCCTCCCAGAGTTCTCCCAGGTCCATCAGACACAGTGCTGGATCTGCCTTGGCACTTTCTTTGAAGTATGGGTTAAAGGCCGGAAGAGGAGGAGCCGCAGAAGCATCTCTGGGTTCTAGATTCAGATCCATCAAGTTGTGTCTGTTACTTAGGTTTTGGTGAGAATTAAGTAAAATTATCTGTGTGAAAGCATTTTAAAAAACTCCGAGGTACTATGCATATAGAAGGGTTGATCTCTTTTTCTTCAACCCTGTAGGCACAGCAACTTGTCAGAGGGCTAATATCTAGTGGGAGAGAGATGGGAGTTTTCCCCCATAAGGTTTGTGGGCCTCACTTTCTCGAGCCTCCTGCTGGAGTTTAAACAGCTTGAGGACAAGGACTATGTCCTAGTTTTATTGTAGTTCCCAAAGTGCTTATGAGGTCCGTAAGGCTTACCGGGATCTTATTTATGTTCTGTGGTCTATCTCGTTCTTTAAATTGAACAAAAATTGTTGGGTGTATTATGTGTGTTTAAACATAAAGCTAAAATAGCCTGAAGCCAGTGATTAATCTGTGGGGTGATTAGTAAAGTTTCTACCTCTAATTTTAGCCATGTTAGGGTTGAACAGTGTTCCTATGTCCCCTCCTTGTGTTCTGCTCTTTGGGAAGCAGAGTGTGAAGAATCATGTCAGAGAGTTGTTTTGACAAGTTTTATATTGCAGTTTCTTAGCTAAAGGCATCCTATGCAGGCTGTCCACACAGAAAGGATGTCACAGATCTCCCCAAATTTTAAAGATGGCCTAAAGAAATTTGGGGCTTAGCAGTCTTTTTGATTGGAAATACATTGCAGTCTGTTCAGTGAATTATTTCACTATCTGTGAAGTTTCCCTCATTGCTTCCCACCATTTTAGCTCTTCTCCCTGCTCAGGACAATCCAAAGGGTTGATTGGACAGCAGCAGTTTGCACGTGGCCCTCCAGCGTTTGGAGTTTCAGTGTTTTAAGTACCAGTGAAGTATGGGTTAAAGGCCGGAAGAGGAGGAGCCGCAGAAGCATCTCTGGGTTCTAGATTCAGATCCATCAAGTTGTGTCTGTTACTTAGGTTTTGGTGAGAATTAAGTAAAATTACCTGTGTGAAAGCATTTTTAAAAACTCCGAGGTACTATGCATATAGAAGGATTGATCTCTTTTTTTCAACCCTGTAGGCACAGCAACTTGTCAGAGGGCTAATATCTAGTGGGAGAGAGATTCAGTGAGTGAGGAGGCTAAATGACAGCATCAGCCTCCAGCTAGTCTCTGTGAGGGAGAGGGCAGGCATACTTTCACTGTCTTACCAATTCTGAAACCAGCCATCCCTCTTACGGTGCATGTTCTACTTCAATGTGCTCAACTTTAATGCGGCATTCAGGAATTCAGTTCAGAAGCCACACAGAACTTGCACACCATATACGTGATTATGGGGTTTGCTAGAGAACAGGTTACAATTTGGGATCAGAATCATCTTGTGAGTAACAAGAATGACTCAGGATAGTTCTCTGATCAGCAAAGCTGCTTGCTTGGCTGGGCCCAGAGGCAGGCCTTTCTCTGTTACTGGCTTTCATTCCTCTGCGTGGACTCTGTCCTGCCCGGGCAAGTATTACAGAGCTCTTCAGCATTGCCGATCCAGTGCCCAAGGGCACTTCACGCCTCCATGAAACTTCCTGCCCAGAGGCTTTCAACTCTTTCAATCCGTGGATTGGTGAGGCTAGCTTGCAGGTGGTGCTGCTGGTATCTTATGCCATCCTCAGTGTTTCAGCTCTTTCTTTGTCTCCTGGTTCTAGGATGTTCTTTGCACAGAAAATCCTGGTCCAAAAGACATGCTTTGCTTTGCTCCTGGCTCTTTTCCTTGACCGCCCCTACCCCCGCCCCCCAACATGTGAAATTAGCTCATGTTTAGCCTAGCAGGATGGCAAAATTGACCAATTCCCCTCAAGAGTTCCATGCACCTTATTTGTATAGTTTTGCCTCTGCAAGAGTTCAGTGTACCTTTTTTGCATTACCAGATTAGGTGATTCTCTTGGTGAGACAGAGGACCCCCATAGCTCACCCAATTTGTGAGAGATAGAAGGGCTATATTTTCTGTACCATAACCAGCTTGCTCAGAGACAAATCTTGTTAAATTATACGCGTTTGTTTTTTCAAGCAGATCTCTTCACTATATATTTTTATCTTTTGCACTATTTTGTGAAAATTACCAGTGTACACTAAAGTTGGATTATAAACTTAGCATTTACATTCTGCAATTTCCATTTTCATCTGTCTGCATGGCATAAGGGGGAGTGGATTAAGCACTCAGCTTAATCTGTAAAGCAGGTAGTGGTTCAATCCACCACCTCTCTATGGAAGAAAGATGAGAAAATTAGCGCTCATAAAGATCTACAGCCTAGAAATCTCTAAAGAATCCTTCTACCCTGTCATGTGACATCATTTTGCATTGGGATCGACTCAGTGACGATGAATTTGTTTTGTTTTGATGATACTTTGGTATATTTGCATTATCACATGTATCCATCACAGTTCCTAGTCACCAATCCATTTTACTTTTGGATGCATTTCAAAGCAGGTTTTACACACCATTATATTTAATTTCTATACACTTGCATGCGCATATAATTTGCTAGTGTTTAAGTAAGTTGATTTGTTTCTTTCTTTGGAAATAGAGGAAAGAACTAGGAGGCAAAAGGCATTTATGGAAGTCTAAATATAGGCATTTACATATATAAACACATTTATAAATGATGATGGGGAAATAGATCTGTGTGCATATATTTATAGGTTTAGTATTAAGGAAACAGAAGGACATTAGGCCACTCAAGTATTCCCGCAATGCAAGGACAGTTTCTTCTATTACACTGGCATTCCATGATGCTCACCTTCCCGACACGATCACTGAAGACAAATGTGTGCATAAGCAAATGTGGTGAGGAAAGCTGATGGTGCTGGGCTATCAAAAGATCTAGCATCGGGGTCTTAAAGGCTTGAAGGTAAACAAGTGACTATCTAGCTGAGAAGCAACAAAGCCCACATGGAAGAAGTATACCAGCATGTGTGATCATGAGGTATTGATGGAATCAGGTATCAGGCGTCAAAGAACAAAAAATCATATTGTGAATGAGGGGAGTGTGGAGTGGGGAACCAAGGCCCACCTGGAGGTAGCTGGACATCCCCTTACAGATGGGTGGTCGGGAGGGGATGAGCCAGTCAGGGTGCAGTGTAGCAATGATGAAGCATACAACTTTCCTTTAGTTCTTTAATGCTTCCCTGTCCCTCCCCCGACTCTCATGATCCCAATTTTACCTTACAAATCCGGCTAATCCAGAGGGTGTACACTGATACAGATAGGAACTGGAAACACAGGGAATCCAGGACAATGAACCTCTCAGGACCAGTGGTGAGAGTGGCAGTACTGAGAGGGGAGGCGAGGTAGAAAGGCGGAACTGATCACAAAAGACCACAACTGGTCACAAAGATCCCTGGGGGATGGACAACAGAAAAGTGAGTGAGGAGACATCAGACAATGTAAGACATGGCATAATAATAACTTATAAATTATCAAGGGTTTGGGGTGGTGGAAGGGAGGGGAAAAATGAAGAACTGATACCAAGGTCTCAAGCAAAAAGAAAATGTTTTGAGAAAGACGATGGCAACAAGTGTACAAATGTGCTTGTACACAGTGGGTGGATGTATGGATTGTGATAAAAGCATGAGTAGCCCCCAATAAAACAATTTTTTAAAAAGCTGTACGAGCCCCCCAATAAAAAGATTTTTTTAAAAAAGATTTGTTTCCTTTTTATTTTGGTAAAATTTACATTGAAAAAATGTTTTTTAAGCTTATCATTCATGAGTTCTGATAACTACACTTGTGTACTGCAACATTTCCATTATTTTTCATGGCAAAACTTTTATACAACTCAAATGTCTTTCAATAGCATAAGAGATAAATAAGTGTGGCACATTTAGAAGAGGACTATTATAACCTAACTCACTGCCATCAACTCTATTCTGACGCATAGCAACCTTGTATAATACAGCCGTGAAAATGAGCATATGCTGATCTCAAACTTTAGTGAGAAAAAGAAGTTACAGATGTATAGTTAATTATTTTTATTTAATGTTTAATATCTAAACTATATCATTTAAGACCTGTGCAAGGATAAGTCAGAAAGTATGGCTATGAGAGTTCCAGTTCATATATGCACAGTATTATTTCAAACAAAACATGTTTAAATATGTTTCTGTGATCAGTGGATGGCTGCAGACAAGTTTTCTCAGTTATACTAGGATAG